>VUQS01013681.1:5347-31586 GCA_015108495.1 Heterochromis multidens
CTGTCGAGCAAACCACAGGAAACAAAGCCTCTTGGTTTCCTTAGCAGCTTGAAGAAGGCCAGTAGTGGCCCTCGGGGTGGGGTCAGGCAGTAGAGTGGGAAGGTTCTAGACTTTCTAGGAATTGTTTTTCAATGGAAACGTTGCATAGCTCTTTAATGTTTTTCTATTTCTCTTCAGATGATTAATATCTCCATGGATTCTAATAAAATTAGACTATCTTACATAAAAGCTAACTTTGACTGCTGTTCAAACTTGCTAAGTAGGAATTTGACTGATCTGGTTAAATAAAGGATTAAAAAAAAAAAACCACTAAAACCTTCTGGCTCTGTCCAGAGGCCACACTGTGATCATGCAGTTTTCTATTACTAGACTGATTCTTTAGAGCAGAGTTGTAACTACTTAACACCTTCAGGGGCATGATACACCCTCAGCTGTCTTTCTCTTTCTCTATTTTTGCCTTGTGAATGACTCACTTATGCTCTCAATTTAGAAAGTGAATCAACAAGAATCAGAAGACCTGTAGAAAAAGAAGAGCAGCAGATGGCTACTGCTTTGTTTTAACAAAATGCATATAGACCTAGCTGCAGACGTTTTTGTCGGTGTAGGCTTTCAAGTGTCTGTACAAGTAGAGAGCCAATTTTTGTTTTCTATCACTGTGAAGAACACTGAGTGCCACCTTACTGTGTGGCCTACTCAGAAGTCTAATAGGTTGCAAAGGAGGCTGCAAAAATAAGAATGTTGGTGGAAATCAATGTATTTCCTCTATGTTGTACTCAATTTGAAAAAACTGTTTGTTACAGCAGTATTAATAATAGAGCAACAGAGACAAACACACTCACTCTTTTTTCCTCTGCATGAAATAGTTGGCTGCAAATCACCTCTCTGTGACGCCAGTCTCACTGATTCAGACCAGAACACTTCCATCACCATCAAGGCAAAACTCACTTAGAGTCTTCAAGGTCTGCTTCAATGGAATGAGACACAGTGCTGACATTTATTTACATGCAGTACAGCTTACAGTGTAGTACAGCTCCCCAGTTACTTAATGTTAAATTGCCTTCATAAGCTAACCCTTGCCAGCTCATGGGTAAAGGCTGAAAGTTCATGTCAACTGGTTCTCAAGGTAGTTTCTAGTGTTGTCTGTGGGGCCACAGGTCAAGTTCTTCAGTTTCAAGAGTCAAGTCTCAATTCCCAGCTTTTAATTCTTAATGGTTGAACCAATTAATATTAATGGTTTAGCTGACCAGTGTCTGTGTAATGGTACTATCCTGTGTTTCCATTCCCTGTTGACTAATTTCAATATATTTTAGAAAATGTTAATCACTTTTTAACAGCAAATATTCCATAATTTGAGCAAAAAATATCTCTCTTACTAAAAGTATTTATTTAGTTAATTATGTAACTAGCAGTCATTTTTATTACAGTTTAATCAGAAAATAATTTTTTGTCTAACAAAAAATAAAATCCCCAAACATAATTTACAAAATTTAACATTTTTTTTTCAATATTTATATGTCATATTTCTCTCAGCCTGATATTATATTAAATAGCTGGAATTTTGTTGTATTTGATCGACTATCAGTTTTTGATTAACATATCAAATAAACAGTTTTGTTACATTATTTTAATATTATTTTCATGGTCTCTTATCAGTAACACATACATAGTTCTGTTGCGATGTTGCATAGTCAGTCAGTGGCACACAGCTGTATGAAGACAAATGAATATTTTTAGTGCTTATTTTCACTTGTATCCTCTCCTCAACTGTTCTCTCCATGGGTCTTTTTCTAGCTTCCTCTGTGTTCTGTACAGTAGATCTTTCCACAGTTGCTCAGAATTTGTGCCCAATTGAACCAAAGGCTGTTAATCTGGTAATCCACAATCAATATCAGCCTCATCTCCTTTCCTTCCTCCTTGATAAAAGTGACCTGTCTGATAATTGTATTTTCTTCCACAGATCTGTAAAAAGGTGCCCTCTCTCTCTGTGTTTTGTTTTGGTCCATGAGATTCTTCTGCTGGTATAGATTTGGTCTGGAGGAAAAAAAAAAAGTGTGACATTTACACCATATTGTTTAAATATGACCTGAAAAATGTTATCAATAGTTCATTTTCCTGTGTCTGATTTAAGCAAACACTGATTGCACTGTAACTTACACTATATGACATACAAATGTGGCCAAATTCATTTTTATTATACTGCATGGTGAATTTTTTGTTTTACAGCTGAAATCACTTATCTTGAGTGTGTTACTGTACTAGACATTTGTAATTAGGCTATTATTTTTTGAGAAGGAGACATCAGCCTCGTGGGTTTTTGTGTAACGCTCTGAAGTGGAACAGATGAAATACAAAACTAAACTCATCAAAGTCAGGGGTCTATTTTCAGATGTGGAAATTGCCCAAATGTAATTGTTTTCAGTCCAGTAATTTCATGTTGTAGTTTTTGGCTGCAGTTTTCTTCAGTTCTCATGGCAGGTAATTTAAATGAAACCCAAACTGATTTGCTAATTGAGTGAAAAATGAGGCTCCTGAACTTGTGGCCTCAGCGTCATTGAGATACTCTCGAGGACTTTCAGTCTGTTGCTATTCATTCTTGTGGATGTGTGTGTCACAAAAACGGGGTAGGAGTTCATAAGTATTGTTTGATCTTGTTTGCAGATGTGATTGGAGCTGTGGTTACTTGTGATCAGGCAGATACTCTCTGACTTGACCAAATGCTCTTTTTGTGATGTTTTTGGTCACGGTCAATCAAAAGAGATTTAATGCCGCACAGGAAGTGGGTTTCACCAGAGTCCTTCACTTGGCACAATAATTACTAACTATTTAGGAAGAGGGTACAATATAATGACAAACAAGTATTTCAAGACTGGCAGTATTTCAAGAATTGATTTGCATCATTTAAGCCTTGTATTTAATTGAAAATAGTACAAAGACAATGTAATAAATGTTGGATTGAAAAAAGAAATTTGACTTTGAATTTAATTCCAGCAACTCATTTAAAAAAGAAAAAAAGTTGCCATAGCAGACATGAGAGACGGAAACCGAGCAAATAAAGAGGAAAAAGAGCAAAAATAACAAAGAGGGGTGGATCCATCGGACTTGTAATCGCCACACGTTGTGTGCGTGGCATTGGTGATTTGTACATCTGTGAAGGCCCCATTAAAACTGAATGAGGTATATAGGTTTAGGAACAACATATGATCCAATGTAACATTTTTTTTCCCAGGGAAAGCCTTGCTTATTTCAGAAAGACCATATTCTGCATGTGTTATAGCGGCGTGGATCTGTAGTAAACAAGTCTGGATGATAAACAGGTCTTCCAATAGTCTAGACCACTGAAAACATTTTGCAGCATTTAAAACAATAAAATGGGACTTAGGGAGCATATCTAGCAGGAATGGGAGAATATTTTACTCAAAACTATCTTCAGTCCCTAAAAAATAATAGTGTCTTAAAAAGAAATTATGAAGTTTTTTTTTTTTAAGTGGGCCTGGTATAAAATTCAAAATAACATATTTAATTTTAAAAAAGTTAAAGTTTTCGGTTTTTAAAATTTTATATGGTGTCCTTTCACTTCTTACAATTAAAGAAAGGGTTTAGAGAATTTGCAAATCTTTGCTTTTTTGTTTTTATTAATGTTTTCTACAGCATATAGTTTACAGATAAAGGAAATAAGTAGGCATAGCTGAAATATACTTAGAGATTCTGAACGCATATATAGTTATATAGAGTTATATATTGAACAGTACCGGGTTTTGAGTTTAATCGGCAGAGATTGGGAAGAGAAAGCATCTGTGTGAAGACAGTGTTCCAGGTGGTAGCTCCTTGTGCAGCCAGTAGGGGGAATCGACTGCTCGCGCTGGCGCCATCCCCTCTCGTCTCGTCTCCTCTACTCCTATTCCCTGCGTTCTCCCAGGTTGTGGAAACGCTGCAGCCCGCTGGTCTGTGTCTGGATCCCTCTCTCGCACAGATCTGCTCAAGACCCTCCCACCAGCTGGGCTGGAGAAGGAGGAGGCAATCTGCTCTGCTCGCAACCTCGGACGAGCCCCCTTTACCACCCTGTCAGTGTGTGGAGGAGAAGGAGAGAGAGAGAGAGAGGCTGAGAGACTGTGTAATAGAGAAAGCGCACGCGAGAGAGAGCAGCTGTGTGACAGAGAGAAAGAGAATGAGACAGGGTGCTTAGAGGAGTGAGAGAGCCAAGGAAGAAATAAGGAACACATTTTACAAGAGCAGAAAGAGGGAGGATCGCAGACGAGGGACTCCTTCTCCACTGGGCACCCGGGACACTGTCACTGTGGGGGCTTTTTTCACTCATCTACTAGCTGGAACTCAGTGGATTGAATAACCAACCAGTGGATTTTTTTTTTTTTAATATATATGCTTGTGTCACATCGTTTAGAAACTGGGATCTTTTCTCTGTTATCTGTCCTTCTGCTGGCTCAAACGCTACGGACTGAATTTGCTTTGCGTGTCTGTGTTCAGCGCTTGTGTTGTGACTCTGCTCCTTGCACAAAGTGCATCTGACGGCGTTGAGGATATCTCCCCTCTGTCAAACAGGACAGCACGCAGCCATCGTCGAATCAGACAGAGGCAAGAGAGAAAGTGTGTGTGTGTGTGTGTGTGTGTGTGTGTGTGTGTGTATATGTAAGAGAGGGAAAGAGAGAGAGGGGTAGTGAGAGAGAGTGAGTCAGATTCACAGTGTTTGAGAGAGAGCGACAGATTAAAGCCCAGGCAAAAGACTGGAGTGAAACAGCTTAAATAGAGAAGTGAACGTATACGTCCTCTCCCGTTTTCCTTACCATTCCTTTCCTCCTCCTCTCCTCCTCCTCCTCTTCTCCCATTTTCCAACATTTATAGGACTGCCAGAGCTACTGCCACCTGCACCTCCTCGCGTCTTCTCTTTTCTTCTTCTTCCTCTACCTCACCCTTATTAGGCGTTATTATCCGACAGCAGCCTCTGTAAAACACGCCGGTCTTGCTTCTAGCACTTGTGGAAATATTTTCATTGATCCAAGAGTGTGAGACTGAGTGAGCATCTGCCTGGTACTGAGTCCCTGGACCGGTAGGACACAGTTCGTCAGGAGCTTCCCCATCAGAGGCAGACCTTCTCCCAGCCACTGTCCGACACGCAAACCCTGCTTTCTCCCTGGAGGGATCAGCCAGTGACACAGTGGTGTGAATAGCAAAGACAGGAATTGCACAGTCCCTTCATTGCCTCTATCCCGTTGCTAGCTACTTGGCAGCTCCCGCCCCCGTGTCACCATTCCCTGCCTCAGTGCTAAGGATTCCAGCTACATGGGCAAGCGATTGGAGCAGCAGCCAATGTACCCTCAGTACACCTACTACTACCCCCACTATCTCCAGACCAAGGTATGCTGCTCTTCTGCTCTTCTTTCATTTCTCAAGCCCACTCATCTACTCCTACGCTCTTGTCCTGTCTCCCTCCCACTCTTCCTCATCCTCAGCCCCCCTCCCTCTTCTCTATACAGCTCCCCCCTCTCTACATCCTCCTCTCATCTCTGACTGGAGATGGGATTTGGTGGATAGTTGGCCTTGGCTGAGATGGTTGTGATGGCAGGAGCCTCATTGGAGTTTGGATGTTTATGCATCTGTGTATGTGTGTGTATGTGTGCATATGTGTCACTGAGTGAATGATCAAGGATTAGGGATCAAGGCTGGAGGCTTTGGTCTACTCTCCTGCCTAGTAGAGAATAACCAGGAGCTGTCCAGTAACCTCCATCTATACTTAATCTGCCAACTGCTGCGCTCCTAAAGAGATGTCATAAAGTGTAACATGTTAAATAATATATTTAGTAGATTCAGAGGGATTTGTTGATCAAAATTATGAACTGGTATCTCTTATTGTGCTGTCATAGATTAAGCAAATGAAAGAATCCAAACTGAATTTATTAATTGCCTGAGCTGAATGTAGGTCATTTTAAATTCACTAAACTGCATAAATGTCTCATTGTAGATTTCTGCAAAGATGAGAAAAATGGGTTATGAAACCTTTTATTCTATGGCAATGGTATGGCTGTGACACAGAGCAGGCATGAGGATGGCCGCCTGTGTTTGTTCCAGTTATAGTATGCATCAGTGCCTCTGGGATGGACGCCCAGGCTTGGGCCCTGATGGCTGCCAGGACACTGGCTGGGCACACTACCCAGACATCATCAAGGGATTAAAATGGAAGCCTTTTGGGGATTACTCTATTTGTTTTTCTACCATATGTGTAACACTAATTTTTGTCCAGTATTGTGATACTGTGATGCACATCAGTGAAAGAACTGCAGATGTGCACTTGAACTTGCGATAGAATTGTTTTGGGTTTCATTTGGTTATTAAAGTATAAATGTATTTGATATGATTACTTTAAAGACAAAAATTATATATTTAGTTATTTTTACTAATTCACATTTTATGTGGCAATTAAATATGATGGATATGATGGATTTATTACTTTTTAAAAATACCAACCCAAATGTGTCCTCAGCTTCTCAGAGGACTTGAAGTTGCCATTTAAATATTTAACATATTTAATATTTTTTAAGCCTTGATTACTGACTTGTTAATCTTATCAAAACTTGGTTACAGTTACTGCCTCACAGTAACTGTAAATTGGCACTTGAGAAATTACACAAATAAAAGTTCTGGAGTTCCAATTCCAAGCGTTGACCTTGGATTTGGGAGCTGTTTACTGACACTGTCAATATGAGATGCAAGTGAAGGTGGCCATCTTTAGGCTGAAAAAACATAATAAGCCAAAACTTTAGGGGTAGCAAAAACAATGTGGTACGTTCTTAAAAAGACAAAATGCAATGACTAGTTTGGCAACACCAAAAAGCGTGGAAGACCATTACAGTATTCATTCTCAAAGTGATAGGCATAGTATCAATGAATGTAAATACAGACAGAGGGTGCAAACCACTGGTTATACTCAAGAACAATAAAGCCAGATTAGACTTTGCAAGAAAACATCTAAAAGAGCCTGCACAGTTCTGAAAACAATTCTTTGGACTGATGAAACCAAGATGAACTTCTACCAGAATAATGGGAAGAGAGAAGTGTGGAGAAAGAGAGAAACGGCTCATGATCTGAAGCATATCACATCATCTGTCAGACGCAGTGGAGGCAATGTTATAGTATGGACATGTATGGCTGCCAGTGGAACCAGGCCACTAGTGTTTATTGATGATGTGACTGCTGATAGAAGCATCAGGATAAAGTGTGCAGGGCTATACTTTTTGCTCAGATTCAGCCAAATGCTGCAAAACTGATCAGACAGCACTTCACAGTACAAATGGATAATGACCCAAAGCATACTGCAAAAGCAACCCAAGAGTTTCTCAAGTCAAAGTAATGGGATATTCTTCTTCTTGGCCAAGTCAGTCACCTGATCTCAACTCAACAGAGCATGCTTTTCAGTTATTAAATACAAAATTGAATGCAGAGAGCTCACAAACAAGCAGCAACTGCAGCTGCAGTAAAGGCCTAGCACAGCGTCTTAAGAGAGGAAACACAACATTTGGTGATGTCCATGGGTTCTAGACTTCAGGCAGTCATTGAAGTCTGTTAGTTTGTCCAATTACCTTTGAGCCTCTGAAAATGGGGACTGTGTATAAAAATGGCTATGATTTCTAAACAGTTAATGCAAGGCTTTTGTTAAATCCCTTGAATCAAACTGAAAAGTCAAATACAGTCCAAATACTTCTGGAACTAACTTCATATCTCTTTGGTTGTCTGGCTGTCAGCCCCTTATTATTTATCTCATTAGACATTTGTGTGAAATTTAGTAATAATTAATTCATGAATTTTGGATTTCTGATCAAACATGTTTTGTGAGGTCACAGTGACCTTTACCTTTGACCTTTGACCAGGAAAATCCAATTCACTCATCCTTGACGACGAACAAAACCTAAAAACATAACACTAGTCACCATAGCATTTTCCAGTGTGAAGGCATAAAGATCTATATTATTTTTGTTATTTTCAAATGATAGCTGTTTTTTGGCACTATTTCAAACACTCAGCTGGGAGAATCACTGCACCACTTTCACCCCATATATTTCAAGGAAATAAAAAAGAAATAAAAATTCTTTAAGAAATATATGCAAGTAAAATTGATAAAGCTTTATAAAGCAAAAATACCAGTGATGTTTTCATCCTTTTCCATGCAGAACTGGATTGTGAACCATTGCACTTCCAGCTGGGAGGACCTGACTGCAGCCCCACCTGGCAGTCCACTAGCTTTCCCCCTGATTTATAGTTTAATACATTTGTACTGCTGCCATATGGCTTCCCTCTCCCTCCCACCACCCTCCTCTACTCCCTCCATCATCCCCCTCTTCCTCCCTCCTCCTTCCTCCCCTTTCTCATATCTCAGAGTTGCTCATCTTGGGAGCCTCTCAATCAAAGCATGCCCCTCAATTCTCTGTCCATCCATCCCTCCCTCCCTCCTACTTTTCTTTCCCCTTTTTTCTCCCTCCCCTAGTTTTCTTGCTCTGTTGCAACAGGGCCGCTTGACTCCATCGCCTATGCTGCAGTTCACTCCCAAGGTCAGCACAGATCCGATCTTGCCACCGTCAGCGTTTGATGTATCCTTGAGCGAGTCGCTAGGGTTCTATGTCATGCAAACGAGACCAAAAGTGGGGTGTGCGGAGCAAGAAAAGTGTGCATTTCCACTTATAAATAAGCAGCTGACGTTCATATTCATTTTCACGGTTCGTTAGTGTGGCTAGTGGCCTTTAGGGTGTGTATGACAGGGCCACAGATGGGGTCAATAGGAGAAAGGGAGGTTGGGAGAGAGGCCAGAGCGTTAGGCAGCCAAGAGGGCTGTGGAGAGCTATCTCACGTTCTCATTAATGATCATTGATAGCTCGATTACAGAGAGCGGAGAAGGGCCTTTCCTGGCAAGTTCACACCACTTGACAAAATCACATGGTACTCTTTTTGGCCTTGCGTTTGCACGCACATAGAATACATACAAATTCAGTGCAAGTTTCTCTGTATGGATACATAGTCTTTGTTCACTCCCAAATCATACAAGTCTTTCTTTTAGTCTTCATTGTTGCATAATCAATAAATAGCCTCAGTCTCCCAAGAGAGGATGCGGATGAGTGGAGGCAACTTTTACAAAATTGTTACCATTCTTTCTGTCACCTCTGTTTTATGACTCATTTGATTTTATGCATAGAAACTTTATAGGACATCTGTGTTCACTTACAACCAACAGGAATATTTTGACAAAAAGAACTAAACACTGGCATAACAGCACATCAGGATAAAGTGAGGCGCCTTCTAAATTTTGGGTCTCCTTGTCCCCTTTGTATGTGTGTATTATATTTTAATTTAATGGAGTTCTTTGATGCTGTCCAGCATGTGCTAGTCAGCCCAGATTAGAATGTGAAAGTCAGAGAATGAGATGAAACAATAACATTTGGCTTTCTATTGATTAGTGCAGTGGGGCGTAGCATGTGCTTCTCTTTAGCTGAATTATTGATTCCTGAAAGAGGACTTGTGTGTCTGTGCATGCACGTCAGTGTGTCTGTGTGTGTGTGGCTTTTATATGAGGTTATGGCTGGGGGGAGCTGGCAGGATGTAGCTTTGATGAAAGGATCCTTTAAAGGCCCTATTTCTGTCTATTCCCCGGATGATCAGTCCATGGAGTCATTTGCTGAAATTCAGCCTTTATTCAGCCTGTGTCTTTCCATGTGAGCGTGATCCTTAGTGCTGTTCACAGCTTGCTGTGCATTCAACTTTAATGATAGGTAATACATGTGCATCATAAATGAGAAAATTACAGTAAAATGCCTTGCCCAGGCCCCAGCCTGGCCCCTCCCCTCTCCCACGAGAATAATTACTGCACACAGATCAATTATTGTTGTTTCATGATAGTGTTTAGGGAAGAATATGATTTTCAACCAAATGTGTGCACTAAGTGGCTGTTAGTTGTATCTCATTTTCACTCAGTGACAGGCATTTTCAGTTCTGTTTCATTGCTACACACAGAACTCACAAAAGGGACTCTCAAATTAGTGATAATTTGCCTTGAATACCGGCAGTAAATTCTGCCTCTGTTGTGACATTTAGTGGACTTTTGTGTTGTTGGACTGACACTTCTCTACCTTTGTGCTGTTATGCCATTGACAGGCTAGGTCATTACATGCTTACTGTCAGTGATCACACACTGTCAGACAGTAACACACACACACACACACACACACACACTGAAACATACACTGTGGCGGGCAGGTCAGTTTGTTGCAGTACAGAATCTGAGAAGCTGAGAGGAGCAGATTGAAGTAGCAGCGGCTAATGTCTCTGGCCTTAAGTAAACACCAGTCAATGGAGCCTTTTGAGAGGATCTGTACCTGTGTCTGCCCCTGCCATGGGCACCATTAATACTCTGTCTAATTCTTTATAGATGGAGGAAGCAGTGGAGGGAAAGGTTGTTTTTGTGTGAGAAAGACACAGTGTGGAGAAGTAGATACTGTAAGGAGGGAGGGACGGGCTTTCTATAAGCAAAGGGAAAGGGTTTGGTTACATTATACAGGTTGATCCATTGTGCTACAGAAATAACAGCAGAGGCATCTAAATCCTTCTTTAATGCCTCAATAGAGGAAAAAGAGAAACACGTGGACAACAAGGGGGAGGCAGGTTTCCATATACTGTGAGAGCAGGCAAAGTCAAAGACGGTGAAAGGGGACCTGTTTCCAAAATGTGTTATTAAATCAGCTATCAGTGGCATGAAATTTGGCTTGTAGCTTAGTTCCTTTTGTCTTGTTGATTTGAATCTGTGTTGAAAAGTTTACCTTGCACTTTTATGCCTGGAAAAGTGCATGTCTTAAATTACATTTATTTAAGCCCAGCCATGTTTTAATTCTAGGAGATGATGTGTTTTTATTTGTACTAGGACAGGGATACTGTAACTCATTTCTCCACTTGTAAGTCCTGATGTGCACTTCATAATTGACTGACTGAAACAAAATACCACCCCTGCCTTGATGTAGATTAACCCATCATACATACTTACCTTATTCTGAGCTTCTATTAAGAGTTCTGCATTGCTTTGTTTTTATTCTTGTGTGTTTTCTCAATCTTTTACTTCACAGGGTCAGCTTTTTTTTTGCTTTTTTTAGATTGCATTTTTGCTGTTTTGAGTGTTTTGGCAGCTTTATAAGATAGGAGCAGTATCACTGACAGGAAGTGAGAGAGAGGGAGAGCAGAGGAGTAACATTCAATAAAGGTCTGGCCAGTCAGGAGTCAAATCAGGAACTGATAATTAAAAAACTCACCTCCTTTGCCTTTATCTGCTTATTCTTGGAGCTTTACCCAGCTTTAAATTTTCTCTCTGTCAGTTAATGAAGCAGAAAATGCTGTTTTTTTTTCTCTGTCCTTTGTCTGCATGCACACGCACTCTACAGTGGATGTAGCCTGAACTTTTCCCATTTATTAGCTGATAGCCAAGCCCTAACTACACACCCATACATTAAAAATGTGTTTGCTTTACTGCTCCTCGTGACCTCTTTTACAGAATACAATTGAGCCTGGTGCTGAACCCTGGCTCTTTGCATGGTACCATCCACGTGTCATTAGAGCTGCTTTACCAGAGTGCTCTCTGAAGAATTATTCACATTTTGTTAGTGGGGGAGTGGAGCAACATAAAGAGCAGAGGAAACATGTTTATAGTTTCCAAAGATGGGAGGTGGAACCTGTTCTGTATTAGCTTTGGAGCACCAAGGGGATTAGAAATGTTGGAGCAATGTTACACGAGTGCCTACTGCATAGCATGGTTTACAAGCACAAATTGGCAGTGGTATCAGTATGTGCATGCAAATCAAGTCAGTTAATAAGTTTGACACTTATGAAGTCAGGAGTTATGGGCAGACTTTGTCTGTAGTACAAAGTGCTTAAATGGTCTAGTGCTTAAAGTACAGGTCCTAAAACCAGGTCATGTATTTCTTCTTCACAATGGGCTTCTTCACAATAGGCTAAAATATAAAATGTTTTTCTTTGGTGCTGTTCTTGCCCCAGGGAACTCGTCTCTGAACTCTCCTCCCCTGACCATCTGGAGATAATGGGTGACTCTAGTCTGTACTGCAAAACGGAGATTCTCCTACCTGGGTGGTGAAATAGGGCATATGGGGAGGAGGGTGGTGCAGTAAATAGACTGAACTTCCTTCAACAAGAAAACCTGGGTTAAGAAACTGAATCTCCGTCCGCGTCCCAAGGTGGCACGCAAACACATAAGCCTTACTGGTATCATTAATGCATCAAAAAATGTGAATGTGAGCTTGTAATCACAGGTGGTCGGTAGTATGCACACTCAACGTGGGTTGAATTTAGAAAGATTTTCCAGTTCATCAAAATGATTTGTCTTAGAATGTGGAGCTCTTCCTTATAAGGAACTGAAATGAAACACATTTTTGTTGGAGTGGGCTTTCTGTGTTTTCTACAGAGAGAAAGAGGCATGCAGAGCCAACAAAAAGTGAGACGGAGAGAAGCAGAGAAGATATTCGTTTAGATTTAGAGCCATATGAAACAAGACGCATGATGTGCCACTCAAACCCACTAGTGGGGTTTACAAATATACCTGTTTTTTTTCCTCTTGTTTTTTTTTGTTTTTTACTAGTGATTCTTTCTGTAGCATAGTATCTGCCTGGAGCTATGTAGTCTGGCCCACTGTTTTACTCTCCTGCTTTTCTGGCAAGAGCCTTACCTGGCATTTTCATGCTCTGTTTTCAGTCTCCCGTTTTGCATCTGAGCATGGTGGGGTACTTTTTTTTTTCTTTTTACTCTTTTCATCTTTGTTTATATACCCCTCTCACTTATGTTCAAATCACTCTTTGTTGCTCCCTATTTTTGCCAAGACTCTCCTCATCTTTAAATTCTCTTTCATGTTCTCTTTATAATTACTCTTTTCCATCCTCCGTCACTTTTGCATGTCTCTTACTTTATTTCCGGAAGCTTCTTCTGTCTGCTCAGCCTGGTGTCCTGCCATCTGTGCAGGATGACATGAATGGCTGGAGAAATACCGTCAATGTAGCTCTCTTTAATATATACATAAGAACATGTGAGGTATAATGAAAATAACATGCGCCTAAAACTTTTTAGCAAGTACAATTCAAGTAATTGTAATTGTCCTGTGAGCACTGCTAATATAACAAAGTTTAAAAACTTGTCAATATATTGCACTCAAAGGGAATAGATTTAGTGAACATGCTTAGTCTGGGATTATCAACTTTAAAAAGAAAAACTTGAGAAAGAGATGAAAAGATTTAAAGCTTTGTTGAAACTTTTGCTGGATTTTGTGTCTGTTTAGTAGATGGTGAGTAATGTGTCTAATTTATTGCAAATGCTTGCAGTGTACTGATCAGTTTTTTGGTCTGGAGGTTTTTCTACAGTAACCTGACAGTGGATCTACATACGGCTGGTATTTTTATGCTGAATGGCAATACCCAGTATATAAATTAACATTTCACAATGTGGGCTACATGTTCAGATGAAAGCCGAAGCCACATGTGAGATGTCACAAGCATTTTTATTAAAACAGACTGTGCTCAACATAAAATGCGAAGACATGATCCCCCTTCCTGTTTGGAAGTACACAACAGCAAAACATCCCTCCTTACAAAGGACGAACACGCAAGCTTACCACAGAAAGGCTCCAGCTGACCAGCAGGTTTGAACCCAGAACATTCTTGCTGTGTTTTAGCAGCATTTAAAAGCTTTCTTTTTGACTGTTTCAACATGTATCGCATGTGGTCGCCTGCTGTATATCTCCACAATTTCTCTTCATCAGGCACAGTAATTGTTAAATGAGGATTACAACACACTGTTTTTGTGGCAAAAGACTTTTTGAGCTGTGAGGGTTTTCTTCTCAGGGTTGCAGCCACAGCACGAAGTTTAAGACATACTTCAAACTGCAATTTATGATGCTGGTTAAGAGATAAAAGTGCTTCCACTCTTGGATACAACCTTTTAATGGCAATTGGTCATCTGATCTTTACGATGAAATTCTGGCTTTGCAGTATATATGTAACGCAACCAAACTGTTGATGTGTTGATTAATGATATAAAGTTTATTGCCTCATTGCATATCTAGATATCTGAAAATGCACTGATGTACCTTATCAGTACAGGGGGCCTCCTTAAAAAGTCAATAGACAGCCCAGCCCTAGCAACCTGTGTTATATGAACAACTGATTTTTTGATAGATATAGATTTCACAGCATGTTTGACCTAGCTATGAGCAACTGGGTACCCTGAAGAGGGATACAAAATGCATCCGTAGATAAAGAATCTGTTTTGCCTGCAAGTGAGGGGGAAAGCTGTTAAGACCAAAGGGGCAGAGCAAAATCTTGGTCAGAGCAAGCTGCTTGTAAAGGATGAAACCTCGTGCTGCAGGAAAGTGAGGCGGGGGAAGTAAATATGTGAGAGACAGGCAGTGTTACTCGAGTGTAACTGAAGCTGTCTTTGTCTGCATCTTTTGCTCTACCGTTGGCATGCCAGTTCATGTGAACATCAGTCAGATAGGTGGTGTAACGACAAGGAGTGGAAGGGTTGCAGAAGCTGAGGAGGTGGTAGCTTGGCATGGTAGCATTCACTGACTGTGACTCAGACTCAGTCAGGGTAATTGCTCCTGTATTTTTAATGAGTAGCTGCTGCGTACACTTTGAGGAGCAGTGCACCAGAGGATCTCTGTATGGCCCCTTAGTGCTGCAGAACTGCTTTTTCACCTTCTTGTCTGAGGGCATCTGAAGGAGGCCCATGACTGCTTTTTATGTTCATGCCTAATCAGGCCTAAATGTCTCTTCATTTTCTCTTCAGAAAGTAGGAGGCCCTGGTCTCTCCTTTCCTAATGAATTCATAATAAAATTGTCTTAAGTGGTGGTGTTTTAAATTTGATATGTTAATCATTTGAAACCCTCATATATGTGATATGCTGTAAAGACTATTTTCTCATGCTGATCTCAAAGTCCAGAGGCATATGGTTTCAGGTTACTACTGGGCTGCAGTCTATGGTCTCCATCATAACACATGTTATAGGTAAGAGCACCTAATCATGATGAATTCATAGTCAAACTAGAGATTATCTTGTAATAGGTCTGTTAAACTTTATTTTGATCTCACCTACATGCCTGTATCGTGTCACGACTTCTTCTTACACTCACTAAATTGCTCAAAACTTCCTTTGTGGTAGTTCTTGCTGCGTCCACATTTTACCATGATGACATACCGAATCTCAAGTTGAAAACAGTACCAGATTTGGTTAGTGGCTAGTTAATAAAGACATGGTGATAGTGTGTAGTCTATTAAACTGTTTTCCTCCAAAGATTAAAAAAAAAAAAAGTTTTTTTCTTTAGAGAAAAAGAGTGAAATTATCAACAGTATCTTTTTTTTTCAATGAGGTCTTTCATTTACCTAATAAGGTCATAGTCTGCCAAAAAAAAATATCTTTGCCTGTGTACATCCCATTCACAGGAATTTGCATTTAATTTCCATTGTGGCTGCACAAACCAATGACCTGGTGTCTTCACCAAGATATTTAGATGTGGAAACTGGAGGAAACCCCAGCTACAGACATGCAAATAGTAGTGTAGCCTTTCAGCTGTGATTACAGTAGGAGGCCCTGGTTGCCCCTCTTCTAAACACACATACTGGCTGCCGGCAACATTTACTCTACGCAGCTGCATTAGTAGTGGCAAGCTCAATGAAAATACCGTGTCACGCATAGCTTGAAAAATGGCTCCGGAAAAAGCCAATTCTGCCATGAATGAGGATAAGCAAATAGGCATGAGGGCTTGAATGGCTGCCAGTTTGAGCTCCTATACAAATAAGAATACGTGCACCAATTTAGCGCAGCAGATGAACCTTGCGAAGCCTTGTCGAGCAAGTGGGGGATTACCAAGAGCAAACAGGCCTTTCTCCTGGCTTTATTTGAGTTAAATGACTCGAGCCACCCTCTTAGATTTTGCTTGAATGGTTTCTTTGGCAGCCCCTTCCACTGTTCCAGCCACTTCTGAGGCCACAACATGTGCACATTAGTCAGCGTATGGAAAAACACTGAGTGGGACAGGTAGGCGGCATGAATTAGATTGCAAGGACTCTGATGCAGAGAGCAAGCTGAGCCAGCAGAGTCACAAACCAGGATAAATGGAAAGAAGAGGAAAGTAGAAAGCCCTTGGCATGATAGAGTCCAATTGGAGGAGAGATTATTATTCTTCACCAGTAATTAGTAGCACATAAACAGCCATTGGCAACAGAATTAAAAAGTGTCATTATGATATGTGGTCTCCATACAAGATGCCGGTTCTTTCTCTTTTCAGCAGTTAATCATGTTGCTTTACCAACACCCCCTTTTGCACACAATAGAGGGTAAGGGTTCACTTTGTAGCAGGTGAATGCCTGAAAATGACAAACCTATTGGAGGTTTTGATGCAGCACACTGGTTTCCTCCTGTACAGTCTTCACAGAGGCAAATGCTATCTCTTCTATCTCCCCTTTCCCCCTAAATTATTAAGGTCACCTACATTTTAGAAAGAAGGAGTAGCACGGAGTGTGTGAGATAGAGAGTGCATACAGGAATCATTGCTTTTATGTGCACTTAAAACAAATCTTTCTTTGTGTCTATATTAATATATTACTGGTGCTAGTTTGGAATAAATTCAAATGCTTGTGTACTTTAAATGCTGATGAATACTGATGTTTTTATCTTTGTGTATTTTTTGTCCTTGGGCTCTTATGAAAATGTTAGAAAACACTGGCTTTGAAAAACAGTTAGTTACTAATTCCCTGTCTGCTTTCTCTCTCTCATTAGCTGTCTTGAGTACCCTGTGGAAGACTTGTATCCATTATTTATCTCTAGCCCCAAAAAACAACAGCTGCATGCTTGTGTAACTGCCATATGTTATGCTTCTCCCAACATATTGGGAGGACTCATGCTGTATAGGGAGCTTTATATCAACCCATAGAGATCTGTATCAAGCCCTGTGCAGACATGCTGCAGTTGTATTGTTTCCTAAAACCTCTTTTTTTAACTTATCAATGCAAAATGCAGTAGGAACTTCCTCACAACTGTGAAAACTTACACGACATTGGGCAATTAACCACAGTGGCACCTTGCCGAGTATTTTCGGATGCTCCAGCACCACTGGAACCATCAGAGGGAGGGGAAGAAAGAGGGTCACATTAGGATTCAGCCGATAAAGCAATAAACCCTTGTAGGAGCTGCAGTCTGCGCCGTTCAGAGCAGTTTCTGTGTCCTCAGCACTTTGGGCCTGCAATTAATCACTAAGCTGACATTACCCCACCTTCCTGCGAACATTGGATAAACACTTCGGCAATGGTGAGCCAACATTCCTCACCACCAATCCAGTGTAGTCGGTAAGATGACTGTTGAGCTCATCTCTCTCAGAAATGTCTAGGAACTCTGCGCCCCAGTTATTTAGACCTCCTGTAGAGAGCAGGATGATCTGCTGATCTGTTTAGTTATAGAGAGCAGCTTAACTGCTGTAACTCTCACTACAGCAGGCAGCCCCTGCGCCATCATTCCCCACTCATCGGCTATGGAGATGCTTGGCTCTCATGGCAGCTTTAACTAGCGTGTTGCATCTGTTTAACCCATATGTGTGTCTTTGTGTATTTGGCGTTGTACATTTCTCTGCTGGTGTGACTGCATGGTAGTTGCCACAGTGATTTGTTAAATAGGAAGCCTCTTTGCCTGTTCAGGCTTTATTAATAGGCTTGCTGGCAATGTATTCTGTATTGTTACTATAGTGATTATTCCCAATAGTGTGTGCTTACCATTCTCTGACAGGTCACTCAAGGTTACAGGGTAACCCTAATTTGTGGTTTTGGTTGACAGATTTGGATTTGATTCCAAGTTTGTACAATACTGAGAGGTTATTATCAAATAATTCAGTCTCTATTTCAGTTTGTTTCAATAGCAAAGATAGTGTAGGATATTCAAGATAGCATTTTTAGAAATGGAATTAATCATATTTTTGCAATACAATCCCAAATTAACATCTAAGCTAACTGTTGTGATTTTATCCATAGCACGGTTAGGACTTTTTTGTGTTGGCTTTTAACTATAAATAATAGCATTATCTCATATTGTCATTGTCATCTCCATTCCAAAAGTAATATAACCATATGGTATAATAATTTCATTCCAGCCTCAATAGATTAAGGAGTTTTTCTCTATCTGGCAATACACAACAGGTTTTTTACTGATTTAGTGGATCACTACCGCTAGGTGGTTGGTTAGCGATTGTTTGGAGACAAATTGCCATCTTCCATTAAACTACGGGCAAGTGCGGCAATCTGCCAGCAACCAAAGCAACCACAAGAAGGTTTTTGGTGCAGCACCGTCTTTGTGACTGATCTCACCTCCAGCAACCACTTGCCAACTGGCCAAGGAATACACATTTTTCCCTAAGGACCACAGGTTTCCAGGGAGTTATCGACTGGTCTCCAGGCCTGTGTGACTGAGGGCTAAATGGCTTAGTCATGGGTTTAGTCGTGCTTTACTCTGTTACCTTCGCTCTTTGCTTTCTCTGCATTCACTGGCAATGTGGCACTTTTTTTTTTTCCTGGGTAGAGCTTCAACAGTTACTCTGGTTGTTCTAGCACCCATCTTTTGAGCTACCTGGGAAAAGTTACCAATAGCTACCTGGGAAAATTAAAGTGTTGTCGTCTTCCTGTCTTGGTTGTGTTAAAGAGCCTTCATTTTCCTGGTGCTCATCATACCCCATAGCAAATACACATCCATGGTAAGAGTGAGGCATATAGAGAACCACTCTTAATGCAGATTGCATTATGATTCTATAGCCACTAGTTTTTGGAGTAGACATATATCGTAATGATAAGTTAAAGGAAAAAACTTGACTGTTGCCCCTTTAATTCAGAATTTACAGAAAGTGAGAGAGACATGCTAAGAGACATTCTGGATATGCAAAGATATGAAAGAGAAGGTTCACATATATTAAAAATCCCTGTAAACTACTGACCAACATTACTCTGTATTTGTAACAAGCCTGTTAGAAAATATGAGAGAACATTACGTTACCATTGAGGAAGAAGGCGGGGGGGACTGTACAAGAGGAAGGGTGGGAGCCCTGTTGAGTTCACAGAGTTCACTGGAGGGGACTGACACCCAGCTCACCCTCCCAAAGTGTCTCTTTCTCTCTCAACCATGGTTGATCTGAATAATTTATCTCATATAATTTATCTCTCTACCTTTCTATCTCTTTCACTCTAACACACAAACACACTCATGCACACGTACATGCAATTATCTCCACGCAAATACACACTCATGCGCACACATGCCTCAGGGGGTTGGGTCTGGGTATGGTGTGGAGCGAACAAGCTGGAATCTGCACACAGGGAAACCTGATAGGCATTCCCTGTGCCAAACACATGAGGTCACCCTGACTGACTGATCCTGCCTGCCAGCCAACCCTCGTCTGCCGTCACAATAAAACCTTGTCTCATCTGCAGTGTTAGGAGGTTTTCTTATTGGGGCTCATGCATCTTTGTAGCTGTAAGTGTTTTATGTGCTCTCAAGGATCATAAAGCTTTTACAAATGGCCATGCAAACTTAAAAGAATAGTGTGGCTTAATACAACTTGGGTCATGTTTCCACAGTTTTGGCCATCAGTAAATGTAAGTTAATACTGACATGTGTGAACATGGCAGCTTCACTAAATGGGGGTCAGGGGTGGCATGAAATAAGTGTTTAGACAATCCTTGAAGATTTAAACAACCCAAGTCTCACTGGAGAGACAGAAAAAATGATTGCACACACTTTCCTTTGTTAACATCCATCTGTGTTTACAGGCTGGCTTTTAATTCTTCTTCATTTGTTGTTACTTGGACCTGGTTTCCCTGGGGAATTATCAGCATTTTGGGTATATGGTACTCACAACTGTTGCTTGTTGACCACCTGTCTGATCATGTGACCGCTTGTGTTTAAGTTGTCATGTTTGCAGAGATTTCACTGTTTACTTCAGTGGGCGCATTTTTTCCACAGTGAAATCATAGCCTATATCTATAGCTGTAAACTATGAAAAAGGACTGAAGTATAAAAAGCATACATTGACATCATCTTAGGAGGTTGTCAGTAAAAAGGAACTAGTTTTATAAAGTGAGGGCAGCGCAGTGACTCAGTGGTTGGCATGTTTTCCCCATGTTAGCGTGGGTCTCTTCCAGGAGCTGTGGTTTCTCCTGCCATCAGAAACATACCAGGTTAATTATTCTGTCATTTCTTTCTACCAATCTACACCCACAGACTATTACTCTGCAGAAGGAATTGTCTGTCTACCAGGAACAAGAGTCTCACACTAGTGACAGTTTGAGAAGATGTAAACATTAATGGCTCCTCCCTCTGCTAAGCTGTAATGTTAGCTACTGCACATCTTGTTTAGTAGAAAGAAAATAGTTCCCTCATGAAACTGTTCAAAACACTGTTTGTGGATTTTCTTTTCTGAGTAGCCTAGTCATGATTTGGCTCAGCCATGTCAAATGTTTCTTTTCCTTTTTGTGCTTTAAATGCCACAAGAAAAATGCAATTTGCTTCCTTTATATTCAAGAGAAGGTAAATATCCTGGGCAACTCACACCAAAACAATCTAGATAGATAAGCAGCACTGCAGGCCTGAGGAAAATACCTACATTTGGTTTTGGGGTGAACTGTCCCTTTAAATGCATAACTTGAACTTATTTAGAACTTTACTACCACGTTACACATTACTTCTGCAAATCAAAAAATGTATCTACATATAATGTAGTCTGTTGTCTAGTGTGAAAGCAACATACTCTGCAATCTCTCAAAGTTAATGCTATGAAAGGAATTGTAAAATGGAAAATGTGTAGCAATTGTAAGCTCTAGAGACCTGTCTTTTATCCTAGCAGCCCTTTGAAATACCTACCCAAACCCAAACAATACTGTCAACTCAAAGCACTGGTCTCAAAAGAACCCCAAACATGTGTTCTTTAGATCCCAGCTCCTGTTCTCTTGTCACACAAACATGCAGCATGGACACCCACATTCAGTAGGTCTTACATACACACACATGTTCCATATATAGATGCATTCTTTCTCTGCTACACATCTGTATACACAGTCATGCACACATTAACACAAATCTCACACCCCGACGACACAGCAGTCACCTCTCGCTCCCACGCATCTCATGTTTTCCTCGTATTATGTTAAAATGGACACGGATAATTGCGCTGGCACAGTTTGTTGTTTTTGTTGGCGGCTATCAACAGCCCCCATGTCTCCGACAGAGGTGATCACTGTTGCAGGCACCACAAATCTACATCGCAGCGCTCCCAAATATGCTGTTTCTGTGAGGTCCTGCTCTCAAGACAGAGTGGTCTGGTTTTAGAGGTAAAAAGAATAATTTGAGTAATTATCCACTGACTGTAGGCCATACGTTTTTAGATGTCATTAAAAATCGATAACTTAAAGGCAAATGTAAACGGTGACATGATATATATTGTCAGGCTTGCAGTTGTTAGTGCACACTTTACACTCTTTCTTTATAGAGCTTATTGTATATAGTGAACCAATTTCCCACTGACACAGACCTTGTGGTAAAGTGGGGTGAAATGAAGCGTAGAGTCAAGTCTGGGGGATATGAGACTGCTACATCTGTACTAAAGCTCGAATACAAGCAGTGTCATTCTAAGACAGAAACTAAAAATCTTTAATGACCTTATGTCTGATATCACTATGCTGAGGCGTTTATGGTATATCAATGTTTAACCTTTGCTTTTCTGTTTCCTACCAGTCACAAAACAGACCAGAACCACTTGCATAACTCTACTATGTTCTTCTGCTTGTAAGCAACACCTTTTGCATTTTTTTAAAGCACTCTTCCACCTACAGTAACCTTACTTCTACAAGTCATGTGAGGTTAGGTCAGCTTTAAAATAATGGGGCTTGTGGCATCTAGCTGATTCTATACTCTTTGTATATGCAAGCCAAATAAAGGCTTTTGCGATCGAGTTTCCAAACAGAGTCCCGTCTGAAGATGTAGGTACTGTGCCTATATGTTCAAACAGGAAGTGGGAACCACACATGTGAGTGGATGCAGCAGCTGTAAAGATTTTTTACTTTATAACATGCATGTTCATTTTGATCAAATTCTGTTTTAGGAGATGATTTTACCCTCAGTAGGATAAAGTAGTTTGCACTCTTCTTTAGCTGATAATTTCAGTGCTGCTATATTTACATTGTGTGGACAGTATTCGCATGCACAGTACATTTACTTGTTGTTATTCTTTTTATTTACCATGTTGGCATTTCACTTTTGAAAGATGCTCTTTGAATATTTTGTTGCAACCATATGTCTTAATGTAATCTTTTTCTTTTACACACATCTTATAAAGTATGGTTTTTAAAAGATATTCTGTTTGATTTGTTTGTAGCTCCCTTTCTGTTCCCTTTTTCCTCTCTTTGCCTTTTTCTTCAATTTTTTTTTTCTCTTTAGCAGCTGAGGTTTGTGTTGTGGGTTAGAGAGGGTGAGTTAATGGAGAACGTCAAACCGGCTTGTAGCGCTGCCTTGGCTCTGACCCGTGCAGATTGTGGAGTGACCCCAGTGGTGCTGCCCTGAGCCTGCAGTTGGAATCCAATCTCCTCAAAGGGATATGGTGCATGTTTTAGCGGTCCGGTTAAATAACTTTGCCCCCCAGCCTCCCCTAAAGTGTCTATCATTCGTCTAATAAAACGTTGTTTGTTTTCACCTGTGATGACCCGGGTTAGGTGGGGTTTTTGGCTCACAGGTGGCAGTAGCACATTTGTTTAATCACATTAGACCCTTCCTGCTCCTTGTTGTTTGACTGGATAGAGGCAGGAAAATTGGAAACCAACTTGGCTCTGACACTGGAAAAGAGAGAATTTTATAATACAGAGGCTTAGGCAGGTAATATCAAGTAGGTTGCATTTTATTAAATCAAATTTAAAGGTTAATGAAGTGATTGAAGCATAAAACATAAAGCCACTGTTAATCAGTTGGAACGTGCTACACTGAAATGCTGAATTACAATTAAATCAATGAGCCTAGATTATACTTAAATTATCATTTCAGATTCAGCATCACTGAAGAGGGATGATTTTATCATCTAAAAATGTCTGCCCTCATCTCACAGCTTCAGATTACACTTACTCTTCTTCCAATTATAAGCCGGGGAGGAAGAAATCGATGACTACAGACAAGTGACATTATTAAAGCATTTTGAGGGAAACTGAAATCACATGGGGCCTGATAGCCTAGTTGTTTAATGAATCATCCAAAGGAGTGCTTCTACACACCTATTTGTTTCCTCTCCATTTAGGGCCCTTTGCCTTTCTTGTCGGTGCTAATTGTCTGGAATATACAGGCTATGACACAGTTACACTACCTCACGCTGCGATGCATTAGTGCCATTTAAAATGTTACTCAGGGTGAGACTGCAGTCTAGTAACTCAAGATCTAAACATGGATGCAGGGAGGCATACACCAGGGGCAGGGAAGGATGGGAAGGCTGAAGCCTCACAAAGGGGGCTTGAAAGTGTTTCGTCAGCAGGCTTTCAAGGTGAAAAGCATCAACGGAAGGTGTCTCTTTTACTTTAATTGTCTTCTTTTATGTATACACATATTATCTTCTTGCTAACTCAATTTAGCAAGTGCTTTAGTGCCCAAGAGAACATCTTTACCCCAAGCCTGGGCAACTGGACTTATGTAGTTAAGGTTCTCAATAAAAACTTGAAACTCTTCTAGTGAAGAGAACAGTGTTTACAAATGCAACTATTTAAGTTTACTGGGGTAAGTGATAATGAATGAAAAAAGGAAATGCTTACCTGAAAAGATAAAGATAAGAAGGAAATTCAAAGCAGTGATGAGGGAACACTTTTAGCACCAATATATGCAATTAAAAGCAAGCTGGAGAAATCGTGTT
Organism: Heterochromis multidens; assembly: GCA_015108495.1. Lineage (NCBI taxonomy): Eukaryota > Metazoa > Chordata > Actinopteri > Cichliformes > Cichlidae > Heterochromis > Heterochromis multidens. Next base: position 29,302 of record VUQS01013681.1, read on the forward strand.
TGGATCTCAGGGAGGAGAGGCACAATCAGACATCAGCAACCTGCTGAGAGTCTTCAGACTAATTCTGCTCAGAGCAGATAGTTAACTCTGTTGCTTATTCCACAATGACTGGCAACTTGAGAATTCAAAAATAATGAGAGGCAAACTGAGGAGAGATAAGAAGAAATGGTAAATGGATAAATGGGAAATGTTTTGATGAACAAAAACACTTTGTTGCAGCGCAGAGGAAATTTAGTGCAGACGCAAGTGAAATGAAAGACAGCTGTCTGTGTGTCTGTACATGTGTATTCATGTGTGCATGTGCGATGTGTTTTGATTTATCCCTGAGGTGGTGTCACACATGCATGAATACACATTGTCATTGTCACGATGATGATTTATTGACTAAATACCTTGTTATCGTATATATGATTTAATATTGGTATTATTGATATAGTATTATATTATTTTCCAGCCCATTTTCCAGAAAATTCATTAGGAAGCTGTTTTGAAAATAACAATATTTTATTAAATTGACAAACAGGTCTTGCTCAGTAATTTTGCAACATTTCCCACAGTGATTTTAATACAGTTAGATATTTTAAAAGGATAGCTGTCAAATGTTATTAAATTCTCACACAGATGCGCACACAGGTACATTGTATTTAATAATTTTATAATTGTTAATCGCAAGTTTTACTAAGGTTATCTGATTGTCTGCTTTTGTTAAGTCTTCTCATCTCTCCACTTTAACTCTGCACTTAATGAGTCCGGCGATGTCATGTCAGCAGTCATCAGTGCTAAACTTTGCCCATCAGTGTTATGTAGGGCACCTGTTTTCTTTATTTTTCTTTCTTTTTATGTAGGATCCGATGCAAACTGCTGCATCTTGTACTAATAAATAAATGTATAATGCATTTACATAATGCATACAATGCAAAACATATTCCCTAAAGCCTCAGCCGGTGATTGCTGACTGCCGAACAGACGTCAATGCATTATGCAGTGGCATCATCGTCACTGTGAATACACTTTTAAGGTGCCCTTTTTACCTCGACAACTAGCGACACTGCTTCCTGCTCTAAGAAGGCGCAGAAGGAGAGTGGGTCTGGTTTGAAGGGTAAATATATCTTGCTATCCTTCACTCTTGAAGCATGGTAGTCTGATTTGAGTGCTCATACTATGTGCTCCCACATGGATGAGCTTCTGTGCTTCAAGGTCCTTCTTAAATTTCATGGGAGAGGCCTTTTAACTCGAAACCGAAGAAATGTATGTTAGGTTTTTTTTTCTAAATTTGCTGGGGAAAGAAAAAAAAAACAGAAAATGGTATCTCTTTTGTTTTTGGTCCCAGCAGTGCTGAGAGTATTAAGCCTGGCCACCAATTAGGGCATGCCGATTCTAACAGCCCATGAATTATTAAGAGCACCCCATCGACGAGGAGCAGTGACGGAGGGCAAGCAAGGGGGGCCAAGCCACCTGAGCACTACAGCTGTATTTATTAAAGCATAAGCTGGCTGTGTGCTGCACCAGCTCTGTTATAATTAAAGGAAAAATAACCTCCACAATACAGAGCACCAGTGTTTTTTGAAGTGATGCTGATTATTTTCAATCTACAAATTGGATAAATGCAGCATTTATTCCAAGACATGCATGTGTGAGGGGGAAAAAAAACCAGAAGCGAGACAGATAGGATAATGTACGGTATTAGATTGCAACTTGCAACACCGGCTACCCTCGAGGTCAACCAATTCATTCCTGCTGCAGAATTTATTGCCTGGTAGTAGCTAAGGCAATGAGGTGCTGTGAACCTTGAGCTCGTGTCGACATAGAAGGTCTTTACAGCCATATACTGGGAGGGGAGGGGAGGGGGGGGTCTCCTGCTTGTTAACTCTCTATTCAGGGCTCCAGCCAGCTCCAGTGCCTGAAACGTGTCCCCACAAAGCCCGCTAATGTACCTGCTTTTTTGGGGGGAACACCAAGCTGATGTTGCCAGAACCATCACCTTATCATAAACAGTGTAAGTCTTTGAGCTGGTACCAATGGGCCATAGCATGTGAGGAATGAGGAGGACGCTGCGAAATTAGGTGCCCATCAAATGTGACTCCTGGCGATTGTCAGTACTTAAGATGTATTAGATGGAAAAGGGAAACTGCTTTGTGTGGGAGCCCCTGCTTTACTGGATAGCACAGCTATCATTATGCATGAATAATTGGATGCATTCCTTCTATTTTTTTTCCTCTCTTTTCACCAGTGGGCTGTTTAATGTAGCAGAGTTGTCAAATAAGTCTGTCATAAGGAGAAAGACT
>VUQS01013681.1:46151-86855 GCA_015108495.1 Heterochromis multidens
ATTTTAATTATCCTTTTTTTTTTTCTTTTTTTTTCTTTTTTTTTTTTTTTTTTACTCGACATATCTCAACTTTTACCTTTCCTCAAATCCAGGCATAAAATAAAAAAAACCCACCATTAAGTCTACAAAATCTGCCATTAAATGTGTTCACCCTGTCCCACCACCCACCCAACAGTCAACCATTACTCTGAGGCCTTTAGCACAGACTCTGTTCTTCATCCCAGGAGACTCTTCCGGCCTTTTTCTTTCCTTTTGGATACCTTTGCATGCTGCCTTTTAACCCATCCCTGTAAGTATTAGGCTGGTTTTGACCCTCCATGCCTTATTGTGTAAGATTTCAGCTTCTGACCTTAAAAAATGAAAGCAAATCGATAGGGCGGGACACATGAATTCCAAAGACCAGCAGGCAAGCCAAGCCTGGAGCCCAGGGAGGACAGTTAGGGCTGTGTGTATCACTGAGGGGGCTAACAAAGAGGGGGGAAAAAGCCTGAGAAAGAGAGAGAGGGGCTATTAATTAACACTGTGCACTGAAAGAGGTTCTGTGTAGTGTCTCTCATTTGTGCTGCGAATTTGTTGGAGTCACACAGTGTGGTAATTACTATGTGTGTATTTTAAACTACAGTGGACTAGGGGAAAAATATAAAGAGAGGAGGGGGACGTAAGGTGAAAGCCTCAAAGTCAAGGCTTGGACTGCAGCTGTGCATTTCAGTGAGAGAAAACAAGTCCCACAGAGCACTCAAGAGATTAAGATTCTTCTATACTGCCACAGCGTGGAAACTTGAATGACTGGAGACTAGTTTTGCTTTTTTCATTCAAGCTCGTGCAACCAAGGTTACCAAAACAGTGAGAGGCATGGGGGCGATGGGGGAGATATAGTTGAATTTGTGTTGCAATTAGACCTGTGCACTTGAAACTTGGACTTAAATTTAAAACTTGTTTGAGCTTGTAGCTTGATTCCCTAAAGGAACAAACTCATACTGATGGTCATCATTCATAGACATGAAAGTAGTTGTTTTCAGCTTTATTTGACTTTCACTTTCACTAAAGTTGAATCTTCATTTGCAAGCAACCCTGGGACTTTAATAGTAATGCATTGTAAATGGCTGACTTGACTTCAATGTTTAAAGAAAAAAAAAAAGCTGTTTCTGTGTTGTCACGTGGTATATGTGTATGTGCGTGTGCACACAACAACAGACATGTGTACAGTGTGTGTGAGTCCAGCACAGTGAGTGGCTGCCCATCAGTTCCACTTAGCTCAGCGTGGTAATTGGCCGTCTATTGATGGACGTGGCTCCCTCTTCACGCTCCAGGGACCCCGGCTCTTTGTCTGAGGAGTGGGAGGCGACACGCTGGCATGGCACACACGCTTAAAATAGCGCATCAAATCAGCCATGCTCCGCCAGTCGCTGCTAACGTGTGGGGCAGATTGGAGGGCTAATGGTGTGTGTGTGTGTGTGTGTGTGTGTGTGTGTGTGTGTGTGTGCGTGCGTGCATGCGTGCGTGCATATGTGTTTTTTACAGCGTGGTATGAGGTCTCGAGCTTCTCTCTGGGGAGGATAGGGGTTAACGTGGTTAACTGGAGCTGGTGGTGGTATTTAGTCATGTCCCCCTCTTTCCCTGACCATTTTTCTCTCCTCTGTTTCATCATCCATCACTCACTTACTTTTTGCTGTGTGGTTTCTTTCGCTCTTCTTCTTTCTTACTTTCTTGCTCACTCTCTTTTAGTGTTTCTCCCTCTCTTTTTGTCTCCGTCTTTCTGCTCATGCCCACAGGACCCCAGCTCTCTCTCTGTCTCTCTCTCTCTCTCTCTCTCTCTGTCAACATGTGCAGTGTCCCTGCAATAGAGATATAAATGGGCTGTGAGCGGGGGGCCCTGACTCCTATACCATAAATCTACGCTAACAGCACAACAAGCATGTAAGGAAAGTAGGGAATGGGAAAGGGAAGGAGAACAAAACAAGTGGAAGGGGTTGAGCATCGCATTTCTAATACATTTTGAATACATTTTGAGAAATGGAGATTAAACTGAAAATTTCATTCATATTGAGATGCTTATAAAATGGGCTGTAGTGGATTATCGCATCAGGATATCACACCCTCTGAGGTGTAAATTGTTTCGCAGTGTAATGAAATTGGTTTTGAGAGTATTAGTAGAAAGCAGGAAGTTGCCATCATTTAAAACTGTTCATAAGCTGCTAGAAGCCTTATGAACCCTGATATCAGAGAGTCACCTTGGTGAAACGTTTATTTTACAAAATACAGAAAAGTTTGTCCCCTTGACTCCAGTTGCATATGCACAAAAAGCCCACAGACTGACACAAATAGATAAAATCTATTGCTTTATGAAGCATGAAGATGACAAAAGTTCTATCATTTGAAAGAAGTGAAGCACTTTTTTGTCATTGTGTAGACCTTTTTATTTCTCTATTTGAAGATACTTTCCTGGCAGTATTATTATTTGAGACTAAGGTTGCTTTCTTGAGATTTTCCCTTGTGTTCTCCTGAGTTTTCATCTCGTAGTGACCCCGATCTCTTCTCCTTGCTGCTTCACAGCTGCCCCAAAATGTCTTGTCTCACGATTGCAGGGACATTGTATTGGCAATGCCTGCTGTTTCTTCAAATGATACATTTTGAACTCCCTCTCTCACATTTTCTACTCCTGTCTAAGAAATGTTTTCACACCTCACTTCTCATTGTCTTTTAAAGTTGCTGCAAACATCAGAACCGTGGGATTATTGCTGGGTGATGTGTTAAAATTTTCCAGCCGGCCACCCTCAGTCCAACAACCAATGACCACACACACACACAAAAAGAAAAAAAAATCCCCCGCTGAGAAAAGAGAAACTTTGCTGTGTGGTTGTTTTTATTCATTGGTTTTTACTGGCAACAGCTGAACACCTTGAAATGCATTTTGCCATCTCACTTTAATAATGACTTGTAGTCCCTCTCTTAGTTGCTTTATAAACTCTGGGAAGGGACTCACATGCAGTAACATGCATGCAGGGCCATACCAGCTGCTAAAATGTGGAACAGAGAAGCTTTGACACAGACATTCCCTCCACCATTCCTTTAAGCAAATACGTGTTTGCTGCCATTTTCTGTTCATGATTATGCATAGAGAACCTTTAAACTCTTTGACTTTCTGTCTCCAGTCTTAAAATGAAGTCTTTTATTAGTTGTATTAAATTGCTTTCTCTTTACCTTCTTTTCCCAGCAGCCCTATGCTCCACCCCCTCATCCCATGGCTCCTCCCAGCCCCAGCACCAACAGCTGCAGCCAGGGAGGGGCGGAGCAGCTGAGTAAGACCAACCTGTACATTCGAGGCCTGCCACCTGGGACCACCGACCAGGACCTCATCAAACTCTGCCAACCGTGAGTACTGGGAACCAGTACTGTTAAATGCAGTGGTTACACTGTCATTCTTGCCAGTAGTATATTCATATACTTAGTTACATAATTGTGTTCTGCTCTTGCATATATGAATGCCTTTATATTTTATTTTATATATCCTTAGAATTTTTTTTTACCATGTACGTGTGTAATACACATGCCTGTGTAGAAACGGGTTATTTTTGTCATTTTTATTTTGTTATAATATTGGATGTATATAATCTTGAGCGAAGATTATATGCATGAGGGAAAAAACAAATTTATTCTGAGTATACAGTCATGTGAAAAAGAAAGTGTCACAGGACTCTATGCAGTCCTGTACTTCTGACCACCACACTTCTGGAACAGTGTGCTTTGGAGAGAGGAGACCAAAGTGGAGATGGCCATATCGTACAGCAACACATTTGGAGAAAACCAAACACAAAATATCAAAACAAACACTTCAGAGCAACTGTTAAGCACGGTGGTAGAGGGGTGATTGTTTGGTCTTGTTTTGCAGCCACAGGACCTGGGTACCATGCAGTCATTGAGTCGACCATGATCTCCTCTGTATACCAAAGTATTCTAGAGTCAAATGTGAGGCCATCTTTCTGACAGCTAAAGCTTGGCTGAAACTGGGTCATGCAACAGGACAATGATCCCAAGCACAGCAGCAAATCTACAACAGAATGGCTGAAAAAGAAAAGAATCAAGGTATTGCAATGGCCCAGTCAAAGTCCAGACCTCAACCTAATTGAAATGCTGTGGCTGGACCTTAAGAGAGCTGCGCATAAACAAATGTCCACAAATTTCAATGAACTGAAGCAACGTTATAAAGAAGAGTGGGCCAAAATTCCTCCACAACAATGTGAGAGACTGATGAAGTCACACAGATAGATATTGCTGCTAAAGGTGGTTCTACAAGTTGTTGAACATGGGGTGTTCTTTGTTTTCAAAGATTTTCATTTTTACAGGACTGTATGTGTTAATATCCCAATTTAAAAGATATAATATGATAGAAAAAGGTATCCTGGGAAAGGAAAACTTATGCTGGTCTAGCTGGCAACCAATTGCCAACCTGAATCTGGCTAATTTTTACTGCGTTCACTGGATAATCACTCACCTGCTTAACTAGATGAAACAAGTTCTACCTTTCTTCTTTTTAAAGAGAAAAAGGATGTGTGACATCTGTTTTTTCCTCATAAGGACCTCATAAACATATCCATGCTTCTGTATGGATTTGAAAAAAAAACAAACATTGTGAGATATTCAAGGTAGAATGCAGGCTACAACTCAATTAACTTGTCATGTAGCAATAAATTGGATTTATATACTAAATACAACAAATAGTGTATTTTTACACTGAATGAATATGCTTAGACCCAAGCATAGTTGGCTGATAAGCATAGTTGTGCCTGTGTACACAAATGATGCAATCAAACCAAAAAATTTACGTCTAAGAAGAAAATTACAGGCTTGAAAACAGGTCCATGCACAATACCTTGCACACCCCATTAAACTGCAGCCAACTCAGTGTCTTTTGGTGTCACACACACACACAAAGGTACTCATAAAGCTCTGCCAAATGTTCTTGATAGAGGAAACACACACACACACCTGCTTGCACACAGCTCAATAAGGCCTAATAAAGCCTAGATTGGACCACCTCCCCAAGGAATCACAGACCAGGACCTCATCAAGCTGTAACACACAGTCACACGGGCTTTCTTTTTCTCTGTGTCTCACACACAGTCACAGGGACACACACATACACACACACACACACACACACACAAGCAGCTTTGTTCAGCTTCATTAAACCCTTTTCACTTCTGAAATGGTGAAAAGGGGGTCAAGATCATTAATGGAGACAAGGCCGGCAGATTGTGAAATACAGGCCATGAGCAAGTCTGTCTGGTTGCATAACCTTTTCTTGGCCATATTTCCAGAAATTTCCTGGTCAAACTTGGCCAATTATTCAATGATACTTTGGAGAAAGGAACATGCTGTCCAGTGTATTTGGTAATGCTCCCAGTAGCCATGTCATAAGTCATGCATTTATTCTTGAAACTGACCCATCGAGATTCCATTAGCCTGAGAGGCAGCCCGATAAGATTTGGAAAAGCACTCAGCATTTTGACATTGGATATCTCCTGCTTAGCTCTTGCATTCACCCAGTTGTACAGAGTTGGACAGTTTCAATTTCATTTCTAATTCCATGTGATCTTGAATATTTTGAGCATAACTATTTGGAAGGGCAAACCATGTCGGAGCTTATGTAAAATACCCAGGGAGCATGCATGTTTGTGAATGTAGATTTGCATTCTAATATATAGCTTTTCTCTCCAGTGTGTTATGAAAAGCCACTGACTTTGTTACAGCTTGGGTCTGCCATGCTGTCCTCTAGTGGCTGTCCTCTCTTTAAATGCTTTTTCTCTGCTACCTTCTGCCTCTTTTCTTATATCCCTCATCTTTCCCACTTTGTGTATCGCCTGCCTAGAAGCCCCCAAGGTTGCCCGGGGTGTGCTGTGCCAGTGAAAATTCAATGCCACTGAAACTTTAATTAGCCAGACTGTGTTTCAGTGGCAGGCGGGTGGCAGCATTCTAGAAAAGGTCATGCGACTCTTCTGCAGTCTGCAGCACCCTGGGTCCCCCTCAGGTTTTTTTTTCCCCACATGCCCAGTCCCCCTCCAGCACAAATCACCTGCTCTCCTGGCCATCAGCTCTCCCAGGGAGCCTCTGTGTTAAACATAAATGCTCACTAAATTTGCCACTGTATATTTAGGAGAGTAAAAAGAGTTTCAGTCACGTTAGGTGCCCTAACTGTCAAGCTTTTATGTGTGCACATGCCATCCTGTACTGATCCTTGTGAGTACTGGAAGTGAGATGGGTCAGAGTTGATTTTTAGGTCTGAGTTTGTAGTGTCACAGACAAGCAGCTCTTCCCGCCCTGGTTCACATCTAGCTCAGAAGCAAACACGCTGCCGCCAAAGTGATGCATTCTTGACACCAGGCCATATCGTAGCTGCTGATTGGAGGCTGCTGAATATGCCTGAGAGATGCCAAAAAAATAAATGCCTTGTGGTTTTTACCCCGTCCTTATGAACTATTTATTTTATTTCCAAGATCCTGTCTTTGAGATCCAGTAACCTTCATCAAGTCCTCACAACCTCCTAAATTTATGTTCTCATTTAAAATGCAGAAACACAGAGGGATTTAATTTTGTGATTTGCACAAATATAGACAATCATATAACACATATTCATTTTTCCAAAGTGTGTAATTTACTGATTACTGATTTAAAGATATATCCCTAACTTTGAAGACGAGACTGTAAATTACAATATTATTGCAAAATTACTGTTATCTATGCAGTAAAGGCCCCTAGTGTGCAAAATGAGGATTTGGCTGTTCAGCAGCAGGGTATGCTTTCTTTCTGTAGTGACAGCATTGCATCGTTGTTAGTACCATTTGTAGTTCGTATTTGGTGATACCGGCATTCAAATGCTGACTGTACTCACCAGTGTGTATATGCAGATGACTAGAGATGGTCACAGATGTGATATCATGTCCCTGTTAATAGAACTTTTTGCTGCCTTCTGCGCTCAACTTTACACACGCTGGTAACCAAGACTTAAATTGCAGAGACACAAATATGCACTTAAAGACAACTGAGTACACGATTATTTGAGTTACTAAGGCCAAGATTTCTTTGCGACCAGCCACCTCATTCAACCTTTCTGTGGTCCCTGGGAGTAAAAGCAAACACTGAAGAATACCAAAGTTCTTACAATGGTTGGAGTTACATGCTGCTGAATGATTAATTAAATGGATTCGGGTGGGTGCTTAATCTCTGTTTTATTCAGCTGGCTGGATGTTGGGTTCTCCACAGCCGTCAGCCTAATATATGGGTGTAGAGAAGAGGCCAAAGGAGCGGAGTGGGGATTTGTTGGCTGAACACTCTGATAGTGAGAGGCCTTCCTTCTTGCCTGGCTAGCGGTATGAGTGGATGGATGGATGATGGAACTGAGAGAAGGAACAGCCGTTACTGTGAGAAAAATTCTTTGGCCTAACCAGCAATGTTGAGGCAAAAGGCCAACCCTAAGCCCAATACCAACCAACCCTGCCAACAAAGCCAGCACACACACCCCAAAATCAATTTGGTGTAAAGGAGACTTTAACCTGTTTAACCAGCATCCACATTTTCTTGTTTGCACTCTCCACCCCAGGCGATGAACAGAGAGAGTGGAAGCAGGTAATTAAAAAAAAAGCTGAAATGAAGAAAGAGAGGAATTTCTTTATGAGGCCCCACACCTGGAATAACAAGGAAAAAACTGGAGGTATTTTACCTGCCAGCCAAACCCAGAACTCAAATTGCTTAAAAACAGACGAATCTAGAACTTTCCAACTCCCTAATTCCTTTTTTTTTTGCCGTCTTCTCATCTCCTTTCCTTCCCCTATTTCTCATTTCGGTTCTCCTCACTCAATTTCAGTCCTGGACGAACAGCTGTGCCCTCAGTTGCAGTGGGTTTTGCATCCATGGACTGGCCTGATCACACAAATAGTCAGCCAAATCAAGAGCTAATCACCACCAATTGCTCAAATAACCTTTCTCATGTGTGCTGAGGGAATGGTGGAGGGAGACCTAGAGAGGGGAAATGGAGGGAGAGAGGCACGAGATATGCTGAGGACAGGAGGTGAGGGGGAGAGAAGGGAGGGGTGACCCTGGGACCACCTGTTTTTTATGGAGCAGAGGCCCGGGCACTCAGTGCCACATTATCCAAAATGACTCTCTGAGGTCCAGTGTTGACATTAGCTGCTTAGCCATCAGAGCTTGCCTGTCCCATGGCTCCGTTTCAAAAAACTGACAGAGGGGAGAATAAGTGTGACGAAGGGCTCTGAGGTCCAGCTTCAAAGTCTCAAATTTACCATCACTCCACCCACAGAACATCTGCATTAAAGCCAGACAAAAACACTGGCAGATATTATCTTGCCATTTTATGTAGGCCAATGAGTAGCAAGAATTTGCATTACAAAAAGAAACAACATAGAAACAGCAGCATCAAACAACATGGAAAGTATCACAAGGTATGTCACCAGGTTTTCTGAACTCTAAAATATCTATATTTGTATCTGTCTCCTTAATAACCTCAGTCTCCTTAATTCTGTTGTTTTTTCTCTTGAATTGTAAGTGTCTCTCTTCAATTCTCCACCTATGCACCTGCCTTCACTCCTGCCCCTCTTCTGCTCTGTCTTTGCCCCAACACACCCTCCTCTAATCTGTCTGCAGGGTGAGGTTGTGCGTCACTCAGGATATAAAGAGATAGTGATGTTTAACCTCTGAAAAGCAGTGACATAACCACAGGAATGCCTAAACTACTCCTACACCTACAGCTTCAAATTGAGTAGAAGCATCTGCTATTCTTGGAACCAGAATCCTTCACACCCACTTTTTCTGTCTCTCTCCCTCTTTCTCACTACCCTCTTTCTCTCTGTAACACTCTCTTCTCCCTCTCCAAGTTCCTTTTCCTTTCTCTCTCGTTTGCTTTCTAACATCTCTTTATCATGTTAAACCCTCCAATTCTCTGCTCCAGCAGAAGTGACACAATCATTTTACTGGCCAAGCCAAACTGGCTAAAATACTACGCCTTCTTCCTCCCCGAACATCAATTTTAGAGCGAGGGCGAGCCGAGAAGTTGATTTGGCCTTAGGCTGTTTTTTTGAATTATTTATACTCCCATTACTGTATACATGACACGTAGACAGTTTGCCTATTTAGAAACTGGAAAGAGCTCCTCTTCCAGTTTTACACAACAGCTGACACTGTTGACACAGTTATTTTCTTAAAGAGAATTTTAGTTTTACTTTAGTGGTGATTCACATCGATTTAGGGTAACACAAAATACAGTTTAAAAAAATGTCTAGTTTTCTGGGTATTTAGTTGCACTTCACTTCAGTTTAAGTATACCAGCAACCACAGCAACAGTGGTAGTCATTGCCCATCTCCACATGGTGCATTGCTTTTTATCTGAATCCAGCTGTACAGGGCAAGAGTGTTTTTAAGCTCCAACAGAAGCAGCAGCGGGGTCAGTTGTACAAAAAGACTGATTGACGTAAGGGACAAAACCTGAGATCTCTGGACTCTTCTTCGTGCTGCCTCTTTCTTCTCTCCTTTTCCCTCTGCTGACTTTCCTTTTGAAGCAATATCTAGAAAGCAGAAGCCACACCAGCACAGATGAGATGTGTTCATTTGTGCGTGTCAGACAGCAGTGCATGGCATGTGGGTTTGACAGGTTGGACACTTCCAAACAAACAGAGGCAATTCTGCAAGGCTGGCTCTGAAGAAGACCAGCATATGTTTGTGTGTGAGAGCCAGAGAGAGAGGGAGAAATGGTAACTAGCAACACTCAGGTTAATGCCTCCTGCTGCTACTTACTGTTGCCCTTGTCTGTTCTTGATGCACACTGTCAGTCAACACAAACTACCTGTTTGTTCTTTTTTTATTTCCCAAGCTCATATCTGGATTTGGTCATCTGGTGTCTCTGGTGAACATTCTTTCTGCTCCAATATTTGTAACTTGTAACCTTTGAAGAGTGCAGTCGACTAAACAGGGCAGAGAATTAAACAACTTCTTTACTTATAAAGAGTTACATTAGAAAATTGATAACACTCTCAAATATATCCTTCAAGCATGAAGGTTCAATTCCCTTGTCTGCTAACACTTGCCAACTAATTGCTGAGCAGTAGTGAAACCTGAAAAACTGTGTTTGAGAATGTTCACCTTCAAAATTAAAGCTGCACCCTACAGCTGCAATCAGCACATTTCAGAAGGCCATCCATGCAAGCTATGAACAAGCACCTTGTACCTCTTTGTGACCAATTTCACCTAGCAATTGCCAGCAACCCCCAGCAACCAACCAGTTGGAGAATACACATTTTTGCCTTGAAAAGTTTTAGACTGGCTCTGCCCCCCTATTATCACCTCTAAAGTTTGCTAATTGACCTTTTGTTTCTTTAAGCAAAATGACAAAGAATGTATAAGAATGAAAATTAAAGCACTATTCATATCTAACTAGTCTTAACAAAAGTGGTGGATATGCAGAGGTGGTTCACTATCTTGCCTTTAGCTCAGCCTATATTTAGAAATCCTTGGATTGCAGTTGATGTGCTACCATTTCATCACAATGTAGCATATTAAAACAGTGCAACAAGATTTGAGAATACATCAAGTTCATTTTTGTTTGGAGCTCTTAACTGCTGGCTTTATACCAAAGTTTAGCACTGGCATGCTCCACTCCAGTACTAAATATCTCACTTTGGTTCCCCTTTTCTTAGTTTTATTTTTTTTCTCTTTACTAAAATTTCTCCCCCGAGCAAAGAATTTCACCACTCACACTTTATACACAGTTTAAAAATTTCTTATATGATATTTTTTTAAATTCAAAGAAGTTATTCTTCTTCCTGCCGTCATAAATCAGGTCTATGTGAATTACTTTTGCGAAGAATAGCAGGTAGAATTAATAAGTATAAAAGACTGGTAAATTAATTCCATTTATCCTGAAATATATAATTTTGGCAAAATTTTGAATTTTATGTTAATTTAATACTAAAAAAGACTGGGAAATGGTTATTCATGAGAAAGGTGCACAGCAAGACATAAATGGAATGCTGCTGGATCCAATTCAGCATGCCGATCCAGTCTCATCCAAAGTGACACAGAGTAAATTGTGGGAACAATTTTCCCTGTGGAACCTCTATGAGCTGATCTGAATTTTAAAATATTCCTTTATTGAACATCCCTTAATGTGAAAATGAATTGTTTTAAATTTAACTCTGAAACAATGAATTCTGAACACATGCTTAAACTTTTAAATTACCTTCTTTTCCTTTATAAATTACCTGACTCTGGCCCGGCGGCTGCATTTCTGCTTGCAGCTATAATCCATTCTTATTATTGAGGGAGGTGAGTAAGTTTGAATGTTTCTAATCAACTTGTCATCCATTTCAGACTTGCCAGTTCATTAAAAAAAAAATCACATCAGTAACAGAAATAGGGAAAAAATTTAAATCAGAATGGTTGATGACAGCGTGTGTGACCACAGCCAGCTTCAACAGATGGGTATGATGACATACACTGGCCAAACATTTTAGTTGCTCAGTTCTGTAGAAAATGAATGGACTTTTTGATTATGTTGTTTTTTGTCTACCAAATTATAAAGCTTTATTACCTTATAATGCCTGAAATTGTTAGATGTTCTGTACTATTGCCAGTTTGTTATTGCCCAAAGAATGTGACATTTGTAGAAGCAGGAGAAGAAAGAAAAGAAAAAAACACTACAAAAGGCCAAATTACCTTTCCATTCCAAGATCCTTCCCACATTTAGAGCCGTTAAAGGTTCGATAGTAAACATTCGCCAGTTTATTGCAAACCCGCCAACAAAACTCAGGGGAATCCCAGCAAAAAAAAAACAAAAAAACATGAAGAAATTCTGCCAAGAAAAAGATTGACTGCTGAAGCCAGAAAAGGAATTATCCAGTTTGTTGAAGTTTTTTTTTTTTTGATTTATTGCTGCTCATCCTTGCCAGCGCAGTGTTTTGATGTTTACATTTTTTTGTTTTTGTTTTGCTGAGTGATTTTGACATCATTTTCATTTAATAAACATATTAACTTAATTTTATACTATATAGATGGAAAGAGTAAAACGCACATTTTAATTGCTTAAGGCAAGAAAAGGAGAGAGTTGAAGCTCAACATTGCACTCACTTTGCATAAATTGGTCACGGTTTCCATGCATTTCCATATAGGAATAAAAAGAAATTACTGAACCATCAATTCAGGAATCATGAGAAGTCACTGTTATTTCACTAGTGGTAGGCTAAACAGCATTATGCATCAGGAGGGGTTTACCTTTCCCTTTTATTTCTCAAACTGGATCTTTATTCTTTTGTATCTTTGTGTATAATGTCTACTTCTGGGTATCTTATTTTTTCTTTTTAATTGTACATGTCCATTATTTTTATCAGCCTTTAATGTTTAAGTGAAGGATTAGTGGTCTACATTTCTTGAATTTTTTTTTTCTTCCTAATTACCTGCTATCTCAATGTTCTTTCCTCTGGAAATTTCTCTTTTCAAAGCTTACAGCATCAGTTGGCTTACTACTGACATCCAAAGTTTTTGCTACAAGACAATCACAAATTCAAATATTTCAAATTCTGGATCACTAAAGCAGTTGTACACATGTTAAAAAAGACTTAAAGAACATGAAGTATTCAACAAAGGTTACGGGAGTTTCAGCTGGAAACTGGAAACCGGGAAAGTATTTTGCATTTGTATGTCCTTGACACTGGCCAGTTTAGTGTGTCTTTAGCACTTAGACTACAAAATATTAGAAAGAAGAGATAAATAAATAATTACAAATTCTTAACTTTTAAAGTTAGTTACACCCAAACAGACTTTCAGTAGACGTGTAGCAAATGCAAAAGCAGCAGCATTTCACAAAAGCATCTCTTTAAAATTTCTTCTCAAAAGATCCAGAGTAAACAGGAAGCCTAACCTCCTTCTGAGCTGGAGACGTGTGAGCTATGGGACTCTTAAGCTGCTACAAGGGGACAGTCAAGGGCAGATGCCACATAGTGCTTGTATACAGCATGATAGTTATAATGATTGTCAGTGACAAGACAGGATGGATCCATGCTTTCATGTTGTTTACACCAAATTCTGACCCTACCATCTGACTGTCCCAGCAGAAATCGAGACTCATCAGACCAAGAGACCAATTTTGGTGAGCCTGTGTGAACTGTAGCCTCAGTTTCCTGATCTTAGCTGACAGGAGTGGCACCCAGTGTGGACTTCTGCTATTGTAGCCCATCTGGTTCAAGGTTCGATGTGTTGTCCATTTTCACACTGCTGCTCACTGGATATTTCCTCTTTGTTGTGTTGGAAAATCCCAGTAGATCAGCAGTTTCTGAAATACTCAGACCACCAGTCTTGCACAAACAACCATGCCATGTTCAAAGTGACTTAAATCACCTTTCTTCCCCATTCTGATGCTCAGTTTGAACTTCAGTAACTTTGTCTTGACCATGTCTACAAGCTTAAAAGCACTGAGTTGCTGCCATGTGATTGGCTGATTAAATATTTGCATTAATGAGCAGCTGAACAGGTGTACCTAACAAAGTGGCCAGTGAGTGAACATACTATTCTGTCTTGTCTTTTAATGACTCATGTGTTAAGGCTTAAGTGCTTGCATGTGATATTTGAGATTTTCCATTTTCATCTGTCATTTTCTTTATGTGTGGTTCTTTCTTACATCCTGTTTTTTCCTTTTTATCTTTGATGTGAGACTATAAAGAAGGCACGCTTCTTTTCCATCTTTTTTTTGTTCCATTCTGTCCTCTCTGTGTGTGTCTGCCACAGTGACACCTGTCTTTTGAATTAGCATCAAAGACTTAACAAAATGAAACATGTTGTGTAAATCTATAGGTAATGTTGTTTTTCTAAAATAGGTGTAATTTCACTATACACTATGTCCATATATGCTCACTGATGACTGGGAAAAGAACAAAATAAGAATGAGGAAATTGCCTCTTTTTTTTTAGCGTCCTTCGCTAACATTAGTCGCATACAGTAGGCATTCCTATTTCACATATAAAGATAAAATGACAAGGTAGGTTCTAGTTGATGTGATATGTTATGCTTTGTTGTTCAACATCCAGCCGATGATTGTCAGGCTAAAATCACGGCTGCTAAAATTTACTGGAGCGGGACTCATCCTAAAATGTATGGCTGTTCAGTCAGCTGTAGTCACAGTTGCCTGTTGCAGGAAATTAGTGGAATTAATGTACTCGAATGCTGCTCTCTGCTACTCACAAGGGTACTAATATGGTATAATCATTACACATATTTAATAAGACAGTGTATTTTTTAAGCTTATGAAAACCCTCAGGGTAATATTTACTGCACAGAGGAAACAGTAAATCTGGATAGTGGGTGTCTCCTGCATCTGCTTCTACATGGGAAGAACACTTACTGCATATATTTTTGAGCTACAATATCTACATTCTAATTAATTGTGTAAAAGCCTACAGAGGTGATAAAATACAGTTACTATTCTCCATAGTGTACCTTTGCACCTGCCTCAACCCCCTACACAGGTGCTCCAAAGGTGCTGAACAAGCCTAATAGAGAATGTTCTGCTTTTATACAATTTAGTTTCAGAGCCGGCAAGAGTTAAGCTTATTTTACTCCCTGTGTTTCCATATTTTTGCTACTTTTCCTTTGTTCTTGATCAAAGAGTAACGACCAGTTTAAACAAGTAGTGCATATGTTCAATCCTTCATATGCATGCACAGATGGGCTATCATATGCAGTTATAGTAGCCTTCATTTGCACAGGAAAAGAAACACATACTCACAACTCACCAAGCATTTTTATAAAGACCTTCTGAGAGTACAGATGTGAGAAGGTTGTCCCAAATCCAAGTTCAGCTTTCACCTCCCTGCTATTCAAGGGATTGTTGTGTTGTGTAATCGTGCAAACACACAGTCACTTTGTAAAGTGTGTCAAGAGGCAGAGGGCAAGGTCTAAGCACAACACTTGGGTGGTCCATCCATCCGTTCCTTTCCTGTGCTTTTGTACGTTCCACACTGACGTGTTGTGGTTCTGGGCAGCTCTCTGCCTGCCCACGTATAGCAAAGAGACACTTCACTTTCTCAGCTCTGATGACGGAAATGCAATACGCCTGGATCCTTTCATCCAGCAAGAGCTAGAAGAAAGAAAGAAATGCCGTTCTGGGATGTCACTCATGCACATGCAGCTGCCCTCTTAAAAATGTAGCTCAGCTTCAATTTTATCACATTTCCAGTGCCTAGACAGCTGTCAAACGAATGACATGTTTTACATCAACCACAATTTGTACATTTTCATCAGCCTAAAATAGCTCATAAAGCCTTTGTTTTATAGGCAGTTTTATTTCTGGTGTCTCTTTTTCTTGGGGTTGATCCGATGTTGCATCAGAATGATTGCCATGGTATTTCTATTAGGAAGAAGGAGGAAGAGAGAGACAAAAGGAGAGAAATAAGGATACAGTACAGGAAAGAGAAGGATGGTAGAAAGACATTAAGAGAGAAAGAGAACAAGTAAGAGGAGAAGATTTGTAAGGAGGGGGGAGGGCCGAAGGCCAGCCGAGTCAGAGATAAGAGGCTGCAAGAGTGATTGAAATAGGATTAGTGAAGACAGGCTCTGCATCCCGGCCACAGCATCACAGTGTTAAACCTGCGCCTCACAGGGACTGCCTCTGTCACATCAAAGCCTCCCCAGGCTTGCCTGGCAGAGAGGCGAAGGAGCCTCCAGCAGGGTCATCCACAGCAACAGCCACACACACACACACGCGTGTTCCACATATATGAACATACTGATCACATTCTTCATCCATTTCCAATATGTCTCCATTATGGTCCTGAAGCTGGCTCCTTCCTTCTTGCCTTTTCATCTACCTGCGGTGTCTTTGTGGTGTGTATTTGGACCACAGATAGGATCCATTGATGAGCCATCTTTAACATTTAATGAGGCAAGCAGTGATGAGTTGGCATTGGAAAGCTACTGTCTCCTGCTTCCCCAGAGTCCAAACAAAGTTTTAATGAGAACTTTCCCCCAATTTGTGCCAAAAGCACAGAGCTTTTAACTGCTTCCCAGACTGAAAGCATACAAAAATTTTCATGCAAGTACTGAAGGAGGGCAGACACCTATGCACACATACACAAATAACAATAACTTTCATGTACTGTAGAGTTTGGTGGTAAATCAGCACAATATCAGTGCTAAGATGTAATATTGAATATAATCTCTGGTAAGGCTGGTGAATAATAGGCAATGAGTGACTGGCCGAGTCCAACGCCAGTTATTTATTTTTGGGGTTTAATGGACTTTAACATTCAACTCATTCAAGAAAATCACCTGTAAAAAGCGTGCACTGGAAGCTGGCGTGAGACACGCTCTTGTTACTCTAATATATTCCTTTCGCAAAGGGCAGTGAGTAAATTACAATTAAGATGTCTTTAGTGATTACTATTTAATAGTACCTAGTGCTAACATTCATAATTCATATTTGAGAACTAGACTAAAACTCTAATAGTTATTTAATGTTCTAGTTCAGTTAAAAGTTAGACGTTTTTAATTTTTAAGATGTTTGCTGCCATCAAAGGAGTCATATCCAGGCACTCCGTTTGAAATTATAAATACAATTTATGAGTTAGTAGAACATACAGGTAATTCCCATCTAGTTACTTTATCAATAAATGCTTTCTCAATTACTAAATCTAAATATGTGTCTTTAATGTGCTGTAAAATTACCTACAGCATGATATCAGCTTTTCTTTTATTTCTCTCTCACCAAATACTGAAGGCACTTGCTGCCCCAGCTCTGCACGTTCACTAATCAAGTGAAAACTCCTTGTTCCATGTTCATCTTGTGTACTTATGCTTGAGTGTGTCTTGGTATGATCAAACACTGCACCTTAGTCCCACTCTGTTGCAGTAGATTATGAATCCCTATGGCTAAAATGGCCTGTTTATCTGCTGAAGAGAGACAATCCACTGATTGGTGAGTGCTGTCTCTCTGTGTGTTTGTATGTGTGTTTCTGTGTGGGTATACTCATGTGGTATCTGTATTAGTGTGTGAGCTGGTAGTTTTCCTCTCGGAGCTCATCAGTTCATATCCACCACCCATCCCACCGCAGCATGCAATAAATAGAGTCTCCGCCACTCGTTGAGAAATGGCACAATTATCCCCTGCTGGTGAAATATGGGCCGGGATGCACCACTGCTTCTTTCCTACAGAATATGTGTGTGCATGTAAGTGTGTGTGCACAGATGCAGTGGTGGGGGTGACTGTTTTTTCCCTGTTTAGTCTTTGTGATGTGCTTTCAACACATAGGGAATTGTTCTCATATATATATCTGCACACATGTACGCATGCATGCATTCAGTATATCTCCACATGTAAATTTGTGCACACTCAAACTGTACTTACAGACCAGGACACAATGCAGCATATTGCAGTTTTAGCTGAGACAAGCAGATAGAATATCTCACTGTCTGTCAGTCAGTAAGGTCAGTCTTTCTATTTCAAAAAATTCCTAGCAAGCCACTTTGCATATAGACCCATGGAATAAAGAATTACATAAAATGTTTGCTTTTGCATGGAATCTGCATCAGTGACATGTAAGCTTATAAGCATTCTGTAGCTGTCTTTATGCAGTACAAAAGTTGGCAATTTCAACTTTTGTATTAGATTTTCACAGGGCCAAATAGGCTCCTGCATCATATACATTTTTTTAATGAATAATTTATATCATATATATGGGTATTTTTACTAGGTTGAAGGAGTGTTTCACTTTTTTAAAAATTTTCTGTCTTTCTGAAAGGGAGATAAGATCATTGATACACCAATGATCCAAATTATTACAGCAACTCCTGCCAATTGTGTTGTTTGCACTCGTTTAGAAGCTCAAGATGTTCCTGACCCAAGACCCTAGAGAATATTTTAATGTTACATTTATTTCTTTTTTTAAGTTAAATACATTACCTGAATCTTTTTTGTTCTTCACCCTCTTCTTTAGGAAAGGATACTTGTTTGGCTGCAGCAATTTAATTGATTTGTATTGCTGGTGGCGGTTGTGTTTATGTCTTATTAACACAAAACATCATTAAACGCCACTTTCCATGTGACATTTAGCTTTTTACCTGTCATTTTACATTGTTTTCTTGCAGTGGAGTATGTTCTTACAATTTTTTTAAAATTGTAACATACTCAGCCAAGCTGCTCTGAGGGGCCCAGTGGTGTATGTTCATAAACTCTGAAGCTGGAGTCAGCAGACAGTTAGCTTAACATAAAGAACAGAAACAGGAGGAGTTACTATGCTGTCTCTGTCTGAAGGTTACATCATATGCCTACCAGCACCTCTAAAGCTCACTAATTGAATCATATCATTATTCCTTTGATTCAAATTTGTTCACTTTATAGTTTTTTAGATTTCAAATAAATTCATTAGAAACAACTTTTTATTTTATACTGAAAGAGCAACCTTTAGGACCGTTTACTGCACTTGTATGCTTTTAGACCTTTTAAAATGTTCAGTGACTCTGAAATATCAAAGGGCTGCCCATTCATTCCAAGTTAGCCATACACAGAATTTTATTAACCTCAAGTGATTTCTCTTCCCATTGGCTTTTGACATTTGTGTGACTTTGCAAATTGCTAGTTGTAACTAAATGGCAGAGAGTAAAGAAAATAAGGCAAATATATTAACCAGAAAATGGTAATCCAAATGAACTGCCGCACCAGTCAAAGGTCCTGGGTTTTTCTCAGTGTAAACACTAAATTGGATTTCTCTGTCTTTACAGGTATGGGAAAATAGTGTCAACCAAGGCCATTCTGGATAAGAACACTAACCAGTGCAAAGGTAAGTGATTAGTTTTTGTGGCTTGTACACCTGCCTTGTTTAAATGTACTAGCTTTCACTCTGTGGGCTGTCTTGTCACAGGAGTAGCAATCCAAGCCTTTTCGTAAATTTAGACATCAGCCAAGAAAGCTGCACGCCATAAATCGGTGATCTAGTGAGGGGCTGGCTTAAAACTGCAGATAGGACTTTGGGTAAGCAACCTGCTTCAGAGGACGATTAGGAAGGGAGCCACACTATCAGCCCTTCATTGTCTCTTCTTCAATTTCCTGTTTTGATGTATGGATGACAATCATTTGGAAAGGGTGTTTCCATTAGTGTCCTCGCAGTAATGCACATTAAATAATGACATTACTGGCTCATTTGAAATTGTTTCTGGAGCACACATACCACACACAATTACATGCTTGAATATACGCAACCAATTAGAGGGCTAACAAGCAAGCAAAGATTAGATAAACTTCAGTTATTATCTTTGTCAAACTCATCTTCTCAGAACCTTGGTCAGCTGCCTTGCATGGCTGAAAATACATTTCACACACTATTTTGAGGAATCAATTTTTTAATGATGAAGACCAGTGAAGTCTTAAGTGAAGAAATTGTGAAAGAGGAGAGAATATAGAGGGATAAGGGAAAAAAAAAAAGATTAGTGTGCTACTTGCCCTGAGGTGTCTGGCAGCACTGTTTAAGAGCTATTGAAGTTCCATCAATACTTTTAATTGCTTTTTGTGGTTTCCCGGGCTCTGAAGTGTGGCCTTTCAAGGTGAAACTGCCTTCTTAACCCTGCCACACACATGAGTATATCCTGCTGGGCATGCTCTGGGTCAAAATGTTGAGGAAAAGAACCTTTGCCTTTTAGAGGATAGGGGGAAAAAAAGGCTGATTATCTTGGCAGGTCCTTTTTGTGAGTTCTCCTGGTCATTAAAGACAACACTGGATGCCTGTTAGTAGTGGCAAGGATATATCTACAGGTCACAAGACAAGGAACAGAGTGGATTATAGGGGACAGTGAGGGATATGAAAAGAGGTGAGACAAACATCTTTGAATCTTCCTGGGTTACAAATAAAAGAAATTAAATGTTTAGTGTTGTCCGTGTCCAGCTGACCTGAGTTATGAACAGCGCAAAAAAAAAAAAATCATCCCAGCTTAGCACTGTGTTTTGTGGGAGACAGCATTTCCCATAACTCACCTTCCTGGAATGCAGCACTGCTGAGATGCCAAAAAGCAAATATAAGCAGACTTATTTTATGAGTGGAAAGGATGGTCCTGCTCTGCACCCAGTCAGAGAGAGGTAGGTGGATACAAGGGAGACAGAAGAGGAAGAAAGAGCGTGAGGAGAAGGGCTTAGTAACCTTGAAAAGAAAATTACACTTCTTTAGTGTTTATAAGGCAAGTTGAGGTGAGGCAAAACTGCACAAAAACATAATTTCTGTTGTAGTAGCTCCCCATATATGTAGTGTCAAATATAGGTAATCTTAGTGCACTTATTAACATCAAGACCTTATAATATTGTGGAGAGAAAAAATAGGCCTAATATATATTTTGATATATTTTGCACATATATCTGGATTATATAGTTTTAATAATTGTAGTTAATGAGATGCATATTGTAATTTTTAAAACATAATTAGTTTTATTGGTACTGTCATTTACTTCCTTTATGTTTGATGGAAAACCAAACACATAATATGTCCTGCAACAGACTGGCAACCTGTCCAGGGTGCACCTCGCTTCTCGCCCTGTGACAGCTGGGATGAACTCCAACCCCTCCATAACCCTGACTTGGATAAGCAGTTCAGAAAATGGGATGGGATAGGATGCGAAAATGCATAAATATTTTTGGAGTGCAGCAGTTCTCTTTGATTCTCTTT
Organism: Heterochromis multidens; assembly: GCA_015108495.1. Classification (NCBI taxonomy): domain Eukaryota; kingdom Metazoa; phylum Chordata; class Actinopteri; order Cichliformes; family Cichlidae; genus Heterochromis; species Heterochromis multidens. Next base: position 66,851 of record VUQS01013681.1, read on the forward strand.
GATCAAGTACTTGGCGATAGTAGGGACAAGCATCTCCGGAAAGGTGAGTTGCTATCAAAGCGCAAACGATCCAGGCAGGTGCACTGAAGCCCGATGGGCTGGCGTGCGCTCCTCGTAACAAATCGAAATCGGCACACAGCCCCGATCTGGTCACGCTTTGTTTCCATTCATCTGACCCCCTGTTTCTGACACTTGTTTAAATGTCAGGATGGTGGCTTACCTTCACTGTGCCACCATCACACAGCGGGCTCTCTCTTCTGTCTCTTCTCCTTCTCCACCTCCTCTTCTGTCTTTTGTGTTATTTGTCTTTAGCTCAGCTCAGTGAGTGCACTGCCAAAACCATGTGAAAAATGGGCTAGAGAAGAGGTCAGTCATCTCTGAGAGAGTGCTATTAGGAGAGAAAGATCGCCAATCAGCCATTGGAAAACCAAGGTGGTAACATACTTGTACTTGCTGACTAACCTTTCCACTGTTTATATTTTGTCAAAGAGAATATAGTTTCTTCATAACAATTTAAAAGAATTACAAAGACACAGATGAAGAAAGTATGCATTTGTATATACAAGGAATTACAGAATGTAATGATTAATTTAACACTTGATTAACATTTATGTTAACAAACAATCTAGATTACTTTCCATTAGATTGTTTACACTGATAAGAACTGCATAAAAATGGCTCAAAGCCAGCCATATCCTAATATGACAAAAAAGTTCAAAATGAGTCAGTTTACTCTTGAAGGCAAAGTGCCCACTGCAGGCACATAAAATATGTAATTTCTAAAAATCAATCAATCAATATATATATATATATATATATATATATATATGAAGCAGAGAATATGTAATTGTTGAGCATGGGATTGTAGATGATGGTGTAATTTGTTTTAAGTTACAAGTGTTGTTTGATTACAGTCAGTCAGTTTGACTAAACTGAGCAAATTAACATGATTTAACAAGACCTCAATTCAAAACTACACTGACTACAAATTTATTCACAGACCTCAATAATGACAAGCTCAAATAAGCAGGTCACAAGCAAGTAGTAGAGGCAACAACATGACAGCTGAAGGTGTAGTTCTGGTAAAAGAGTGGAAGCTGTGGTTAGGAATTGAGGGTTCTGCATTGATGCAAATCTGACCCTATATTTCAACATGTAGCAGATTCAACATGGAGTATGTTCTGCAAGATCTCCTGGATGTATTTCTGGGCAAAAGCTTACAGAAGTGCACTGATCCATTACTCAATAGGCTTTATTTTACTGGTTTACACATTATATGCCACCTTGGTATTTGCATATATCCATGCATGTTTCCTTGAATCTGTTCATAAGACCTAAATGTATATACTAGCTCTAGAATTGGATAATTCTTTAAGAAATGAATGTTCAAGCCTACAAAAGAGAATGATATTGAGCTTAAGAGAGATGCTGGATAGTTGATATGTAAGACAGAATGGTGGGTGTGGGATTGGAGGCTGTCTGTTGTGGAAAAACAGAAAAACAAAGATGATGCTTTGTGTGCTCACAGGTCAGGTGTTTGGGAAGTGTGTAGTTACTGTGCATAGAAAAATGAAGCAACACAGGTACCTAACTAATATGAACATATGCCTTGTTTCTCTATAACTGTACATCTGTATATACATTTGCCCTCAGTAGATGAGTGTGTGCTGTAAAGTACTGTAAAGCCTTGTTTGAAGTACCACATCATAAAAACTACACTCCAAGACCATGTAATATACCTCTCCCACGCACTCAAACACAAAGGGCATAGTCACACACACACACACGCACTCAAACACAAAGACTAATGGTACCCCCGCACTCACTCCCCATCCATTTGCCTGAGGTGTGTTCGACTCTTGCAGCAGCAGTGGCTGTGCAATAGATCTATCAGTCCTTTTCCTAACTTCACAGCATGTGTGCCTGCCTGTCTGCCTGTTCTGGCTGCTCTCCTCCACCACCTCACCACGCAGGCCTTTCAATGAGCCTCTCTATCTTCCCAGCGCTGACTCACTCCCTCACTTCCTCCCTTGCTCAGTGACACACACACCTGTACTCTTACAAGGGTGCACAACAGTTGCATGTAAACTGTGCATTCTGATAAATGCACGTACATGCTTTGGATGTAGCCCAGTTCAGAGAGGAACAGGAAGTTGTGAAAGGGCTTTAGGGTTGTCAAGAGCTGTAGGTAAGAGGAGGCATTCAGCTTTTCATCTCTCTCTCTCTCTCGTTCTCTCTCTCTTGCTCTTATTCTCCTCCGCACTCTCACTCTGTTTCTCCTTCTCTCTTCATCTCTGTTTTTCTCTCACCCTCTCATACTCTATCTATATATCTGTCTCTGGACTTTCACATAAACTGTAGAAATACAGCAGAGATTTGGGCTTTACATCACAGATGGAGTGGGGGATTGAGAATGGCAGAGGGAGAGAAAGAAAGGAATAGATTGCGAGAACCCAAAACCGCTCATTTGCCATCCATGCCCACAAGGGCCTCTTAAAAGGCAGCGGCGGCATTTGAAATAAAGCAGGGCTGACCGAATGGAGACATTTTATTTTTCCTGCCAGAGCCCGGAGGCAGAGGAAATGACCTCAGCCCTTTAAAGGACCTCCGTTTCCTCCTCCGCTGCTGGGAGATAAGACTGTGCCGAGATTCACTGGCCCGACTGGCGCTCTGCTGCGACGGCCCACCGCACAGAATTGTGGGAGATAGATGAGATGAGAAGATAGTCTCTTGTGGCTGTGTGTTCGGCAGTTTGTTGTTGTTCGTTTCTTTGCCCTGTAACTTGCCATCCATTTTACATGAGGATGCTAAAAACTCACAAGGGCATTACATAAACTGACATCTTGAAAGAATTACTGTCGCCTTTACTCTATTATGTGGCTGAGTTGTTGTAAAACATGCTAACCTCTTATTTTGTCCCTGCAAATTTAAATCATGTTTGAAGTATTCAAACATTTGATTTTAAGCTTAAAAAAACAACTACAGTATGTTTGACTGAAACCCTAATTAGTATGTATTTGCAGCAGAGTGTACTCCTTCCTTTTTGGATACGCAACTTAATAAATTTTGCCTGGCTAGGCAGCATGTGCAGCCTCAGTTTGGTGCAATTTAAAAGCCTGTCAGGAACTTGACCATTACATTCTGAAGCATCTAGTGCCCTTACCACAACATCAACCTAATGGAGAAATACAGCCAATGTTACATTCTATAAAAACAGATTTATTGCTGCATCAGTGCCTAAGTGGAGTATTGCATGACTCTCAGCATAAGGACTATTGATGAATGAGGTGACGCTCATCAAAAAGGCCTGTTTTTCATTGTCAAGTGCATGTGTGTTCGGAGTGGGGGTGGGGGGAGACGAGAGTGCTTTTTGCATCCGTTATTGGTTTCTCATTAGAGGGCCAAGATATAAACATTTGTCTATGTTCTGCACTGTGCCGGCGCAATTAAGGATTCTCTTTGCCGCCCCTTCTGCCCTTTGAAAGTGAATTATGTGCAGATGAGAATCTTGACTGAAGTGTGGCCAACAGCAGACCTTTTCCAAATGCCTCTGCTCCCTCAAAGCCATTCCAGAAAGACGCGATATCAGCCGAAGGAGAAAGGGAGAGAAAGTGTGTGCTGTTCCCTGCTTGCATTGCGTATTAATGACTCTAATTAGCAATAGCTGAGAGATAATCACATCGATCTGGACAGATTCGGCATGCAGAACGTCACTGGATAACATCTGCAGCCTTTGTTAACACCCCCTATCACATATACACATAAATCTTTTTCTCTTTTTACACCCCCCACCCTTTCCCAATCACTCTACATTCCACTACATTCCAAGTTGGCAGTTTACCAAGAGGCTGTCTGATTGGCCAAGTTTGTCATAAATACAATCAGTCGAGCCAAAGCCATTGCATTCCTTGAGCTCTGACCTTTTGTATCCCTTCCATTTCCTGTGTTGTTTTTGCATGCAGTGTGGTCGTCTCCTGTTTATGTGTTTGCATTTTTAATTCTTGTAAGTGTACAGTGGAGGTCATTGTGAGGTGATAACCAGGAGCCAAGGAATGATGGATGATAGACCAGGGTTTCCCAAAATAATTTTTTACACACAGATCTATTGCAAAATTTGGGAAATTTGTTCATTTGTAAATTGTTATTGTTGACTCTCCTCTGGATTTAAACAAAGACAGAAACATCTAGTATTAATTGTACTAGCACACTCTTGGGAATCTCTGTTGCAGGTTTTCTTTTCTCATCATTATCTCAATCCATTTTTACATCACATTCCTGGGCTCCTTTCCTTGTCGTGTTTGTTGACAAATGCCTCAGCGGGCCCTGTTGAAGTTGAGGAGGCGTACTTCCAGTCATCTCTTATCCTGGACCTAACCCATGGATGGCAGGGGAACCACTATGTGAGATACGGCCTTGCGCTGACCTGCCAAGGCCCTGGCCCCTTGCACATCCCCTGACTAATGATCATGCCCTTGATTAGTTAAGGAAGGCATAAATCATAACTGCAATGCAGAGGAAAGTTAGCTGGGGGCGGCCAGGCCGTTCCTCATGAATGACTAACAGATGCAGGACAAAAGAAATGGGCTGCATAGTTGTTCGGAGGAATGGGACAATCTGTCTTTGTCCAGATTTTAATGTTTGTCTCTACCTGGAGATTTTCTCCATGTTCCTAGGGCACTTGCTTTTCATTGATCCAGCTTTGTTCAAATATTAGCCTGCCTTGCTGGTGGTGCTTTCAAGCCCTAGTACCTGACGTGATTACATTGCTTATTACAGACTGCTGCTCAAATGGGGATAATATGGTGCCGCAGAAGATGGTACCCCGTATGAATATTAAGGTTAGTAATATCCAGGTATAGTCAGAATGAAGAGAGAAGCATGTATTTTAAGATACTCTCTAGGTAAAGTGAAACTGTGAAGGACTGCACCTGCTCTTTGTGTAAGGTTTTGTGATTATACTGCTTGTGGCATTTTCACATGAACGGGTGCTGTAATGAGTAGCATTCTAACCCAGAGAGTGCAAATGTGCATCTGCAAGTGTGGGCATACTTGTATGACTATGAATTTTAGGTATGTTAACATGTGTGGCTGTGAGTACACACATGTATTTACTTGCTGGCATTTACCAGTTTGTGTGTGCTTGTACACTCGTAGGTGTTCATTCTTAGTGTTGGCATTAGTGCTTTGCATATGTGAGTGTGAGTTCTTTTAGATATCTGCGTGTGGGTTCTGTATAACCACTCAGTTTTTTTGCCACAGGTCTCATTTTAACAACCTCTTGACAAGTAATTAACACCCTTCAGGTCTCAAACCTTTCTCAAGTGCTCTTCACATGTTGCACCAAACACATCAGGGTTTTGCTATCAAGCTAGCAAGCTAATGATGCTACCAGAAAGCAGAAGGATGTGGGTTATTTTTTTTATTTCTTCCACTCAATGTTCTTCCACTTTAAATCTATGATAGCTGCAATGAATGTATGAATAATTTATTTTTGAATGTCTCTTAAATTTCATGAAAATAATCTTGTGCCTTCAGATAACTCTGATTTAATGCTAGAAACTTGGTCCTCTTTTTGTTCTGGTACCATTTTTTAGGAACACACTGTGGACTGTAATATAAATGTAGAACGAAAAACTCGTACTATAGATTGTAAAATCTGTTATGCTGAATTTAGCTCGAAATGTAGTGGAAGCCATATGGTGGTGTGCTAGAGTTAATGAGTGTGAATAGATATGAATTAATTAAGGAACAAAAGATAGAGAGAAGAAAATGAAAAATGATGAACAGAAAAATTAAGATGTAAGAAATACTGAGATAGAGAGGAAGGATTATTGTGAACCTATATATTCTTTGTATACTTAACCTGTGAAAAAGTTAACCTCATATTAAACTGTAATGTATATTGTGTCCCTGAATCAGTATTACCAAAACAGTTTGCGAATAATACTTTTTCTTTGGCACTCACTATACTTTGTAAAGAATTACATTAAAAGAAGATGTGTTACTGACATCACGGTTGTTTTAATGGCAATCTTTGTGCAACTGTATGGTTTTATACAGATGCCCAATATACTTGGATATCCAGTACTGTGTAAAAGTCTTGACCCACCCATCATTTCTTTGTACTTTGCTAGGAAAATTAAATGGGTGATTTATGGGAACATGTGCAAACATACATGGAAATACAGTATAGAAGGCAAAGAGTTTTAAGAGTTTTTACAGTTCTAATGAGCTTTAAAGTCAATATTTGGTATGACCACCTTTATTCTTCAACACAGCCTGAACTGTCTTCGGCAAGCTTTCTTATAATTTCTTTGAGTAGTCTTCAAGAATAGTTCTCCAGTCTTCTTGAAGGACATTCAAAGCTCTTTTTTTGGAATTTCTTTTTTTATTTCATTCTCTGTCAAGATGATCCCACACTGCTTCAATAATTTTGAGGTCCGGGCTCTGGTGAGGCCAATCCATGATTGATGGTGTTCCATTGTGTGTTTTTATATCCAGGTATGCTTTTACTGCATTGGCAGTGTGCTTGGGATCATTGTCATGCTGAAAAATGAAGCTGTTGCTAATTAGACCCTTTAAAGATGGTATCGCATGATGGATTAAAATCTAACTGTACTTTTCTGCATTCATAATTCCAATTGACAAGATCCCCAACACCACTAGTTGAAATGCAGCCTCAAACTATGACAGAGACACCACTGTGTTTTACAGTTCTCCTGACCTCCTCCATACATGTTGATGATGATTTTAATGAAATATTTCAAATTTGGATTCATTACTACATCAGACCTGTTGCCACTGATTTTCAGTCCAGTTCTTGTGTAATTTGGCATATGTCAGCCTTTTCTCCCTGTTTCCCTTCCTTAAGAATGGCTTCCTGACAGCCACCCTTCCACTGAGACCATTTCTGATGAGACTTCAGTGAACAGTAGATGGATCAACTGAAGGCCCAGATGTATCTCTCAGGTCTTTGTCGGAATTTTTCTTATTTCTTAAGGGCGTGACTTTCAGATACTGTTCTTCTGCTGTAGATGGTTCTTTAGGCCTGCCACTTTTTTTTTTAAGGACACACTGCACACCATGCTTAGATATACCAATTTTCACCTAATATCTCCTTGGGAATCACAACAATACTATTTTATGCCTGTCAAACTGTGTTATCTTTTAGATTTTTCATAGATTTAACTAAAGAAATGGAAACAAATTCTGTGGTTTTTATGACAGGCTGCTAGTAATAAAGTGCCTAAAGATACAATTTAAAATTGGTTCTTTGCTAAGTTGTCTGTTATGTTTAGACACAACACTCATTCATCCATTGAGTTAGGAGCCTTTTTATGTTTGATTGATTAATAGGTCAGTGTTAACTGGCTTAACAAACAAACAAAAAAACTCATTCCTCTGAAAATGGTCAGGTACAAGGATTGGGCTGAAAAAGAGTGAAAAAGCAGTCAATGTCCAAAGAAAAACTTGAAAGATCTTCAGAAAGCCTGAAGAACTATTGCTCAAGAGCACTTCAAAAAATTACAAGAAAGTCTGGCTCCTTGGAAGCAAAATATACCGAAATAAGGGGTGGCTTGAGACTTTTGCACAGTACTGTACATGGATATATGATTCAGTTTATTTCCAGTTTCATATTTATTCAGTTATTTTATTTATTTATTTACACCTCATGTTCAGTTTGTCTTCTGCACAATAAGCTGCCAGTGCCCCCCTTGGCCGTTAGCCCTGGCAATCTGCCCTCTGCAGATTCCGACTTCGGCTCTCTGACAAGGACACTCCTACACCTGTGAGAGACGAAGACAAGAAATACAATACAACCAATAGGCTCGCGGCTTCAGCCCGAGACAAATGCCTTAGCTATAAATCCATGTTGCAGGGTTGATAAGTTAATTGCCTGTACTGCTATCTCGTCACCAGTGTCTAATATAAAAGAGCCCAGTGTGAGAGTTATTTTACAACAAATTGGTATTGTCTCTAAGTACAAGGCCAGTAGGACAGTGAATCTGGACAAGAAAATGAGGAATCTTTATTTTGAGTGGCTCCAAGATCTGCTCTCTGTGTTGGTGTATTAAAACAATTTTAAATAACTTTTTGCACATAGATTTTTGAGCTGCTTTGATGTTTGCAGATGGTTTAAACAGCTGTTTTATAGGCTGTCAGGTGTATATAGGCTGTAGGTCTGTGGAGAAAGTGTTTGCTTATGACTTGTCACTTCTATGCCGCATTAATGCTCAGACGATTGCGATGTGGTCAGAAGTACAGTGTTGAAAAAAAATATGCATTGCAGATGTTTCTCTGTGGGATTCTTAAACAGATAGATTTATGATCCTCCCCTGTTGACTCATTTACCCACACATACACACAAACACACACAAAAACAAGAAAGTTAGAGGTCGCATGAAAGCATTTGTACACACCCATTCAACAAACACACAGGCAGAGATACACACTTTTATGCACGCACACCACCACATGGTTTAGTGGAGGGTAGCCGCAAAATTTATCATCGGTCAGCTGCTGGTGGTGCAGGATAAATGGAGGACACAGGAATGCAGCCCCAGTGAGGATGCTCTCCTCCGGGTTTGGAGTGTGACCAAGGCGGTCTTGGCTTGGCTGCAGTTAGTCATGGATGCCATCTCGCTTTTTAAAACCACCGTTTTCTCCCTTAATGTTTGCTCAGCTCACCGCAGCCTCCCAAAGCCATCACCCACCCTCCCTGCAGGGCAAAAGTGCTGGTTAAACTCCTGAATGGACACAAGTGATCCATAGTTGTATGAGCAATTCCAAAGTTTAAAAGATTTGTTTCATTTATGTCTAATGAATCCCGAGAAAAAGCAACATGTGTTGTGTCCAGTCAACAGTCTCAAAAACAAACCGAAAAAAGTCACATACTACAACAAAAAAGATCTCTATAATGACATCACCTTGGGCTCTTGAAACTTGTTAGGCATTTTTCTTTTTCTTTATTAACATTTTTGACAACTGTCAAAAAATAATCAACCAATTAACTGTCAAGTTGGCACTTGAGATGTTACGAGAGAAATCAGCATTGTTTGGGTTTTTCTTCTTTTTTTTAAGACAGACATAAGCAATTACTATTCTCAAAATCCCCCAAAATTATTTTTATTCATGAAGAGATGGATTAACTGAGTAATAATTTCAGCACTATATGAAACTGTATATGCAGCAAATACACAAAAAAGGTGGGGTCCACATGCAAGTATTTGTACAGTCCTGTATCTGCAGGTAGAGTGAGGCTGAAACCCTGCACATACTGTAGGATAGAATATAATGCAGTACTACGGCAATGAATCCATTAATCACAGGAATCACATTAGAGCATTGTTATGCAAGCTTGTCCATTGAGTGGCCCATCTATCTCCTCCATTAACCATAATTACTTTAATACATGCAAAGCTTGAATTATAAACATACATGTAACTACAATGATTAATCATCCATGTGCAGCAGCAGCTTCAGAAGTCTTCTTGATGACTCACAGCGACGTAAACAATTACACAGTTTCCCCTGCACACCATTGTAATGCCCTGTGACTTGTCGTCGATTCATTATTCATACTTAGGGCATTATTATTCCATTGTATGCTGTGCAAAATGGGATCATTAGCACTGAATATGAGAATGTGAAAAATGGATATATTGGGGAAAATTGTGGTGGATATTGTAGGTAGGAAACCCTAAACAATCCTGACTATTAGCAGATAAAGAATAGTAATTTTCCCAGAAGTAATTAGGATTAGCATAATATGACAGTGAATGCATGAATGATGCATACTTGATTGATATGTCGATGCAAGCACTGTAATGAGTCCCTTATCTCCACTCTCCAATGAAGGCTTTTATGCAGAGCATAGCCCAAGGTGGCATCTACTGTAGTTGTACACTTCCTTAAGGGGACTGTATTAAGGAGTGCCCTCTGTAATACACACACATTCAGACGAGCACAGTCACTGAGCAGTGGTAGCGTCTATCATGTAGTAACTGATTGAGGATGGTCCTTTTATCTTGACAGGCACCCACTTAGAGCCAGACCAGGAAATATGATATGGCAGCTCATGTTCTCTTTATTTTTCTCAGAGAGACAGTGTGTATCTGTACAGAGTGTGTATGTGTGTGGAGGAGGGTGTCATCATCCCAGTGTGCAAGTGTGGATATATGTGTCCTTCAGCAGCACTTTGTGTCGATCTGCATATTAGCGTGCAGCTGCACAGCATTATCAACAACCTCACATGTAGTCAGTCACTTTGAGCTGCTTTTAAGTGACAGCTATCGATTGGAGGTTTGTGTTTGTGCAGAAGCATCAAAGCAGCACCTTGCCCTCTGCATCCCACTTGAGATTGTAACTCTAGAGAACCCACATTGAATGCAGCACCAGTACAGCATGTACTTGGCTTCAGAAACTCATTCTTCAAGCAACATCTGCGTACATCTGTGTGTAGGTGGGTGTGTGTTTGTGTTGTCTAAGTGTTTGGAATGTGATGTCTTAAATTGAGCACAACATTGTTTCTTGACCCTGCAGCTTTTTCACAACTTAATGGACTTTTTCTTCTGTTCAGTGACTCACCGAGGATCAGTGTACCCAGTAATTCTGTACATATTGTACTTTATAGTGTACAAGTATGAGTAAACAAACAAATGCATATAGACCTAGTCTTTGAGGACCAGTTTATTGAAATTATTAAAAGAGAATTGCTTCTATGTCTAATAGTATTTAGTAAAGCTGATAGTTTTAGTTTTAATTGGCAGTGTTGCATTATACTTGTTTGTATGGTTAGATTTTTCCCTTTAGTCCAATATAGTGGAAGTCAATGGATTTTTTTTTTTTCTCAAGTTGAACAGCAGTGTGTCAGTGTGGCTTTAAGAAAAACAATGTCCAGTTACTCCTCATAATCCACACAGCACAATCATAATTACTTTAAAATTACACTGAAATGTAATTACTATTTTTGATGAAGAAGTCATACCACTTCGGTAATTATTATAAAAATGTATGTTTTCCAAAAGTTTAAGTTTGTTTTTTGTTCTGCAGGGATTAGTGCAAGGCTTAACAAACTAGCTAACGAGTGTTCAGTTCTGAGAAGAAGGCAAACTTAACAGATGAATTGAAGAGATGTTTTTCATTGCCAGTGTTAGCTTAACAAAAAAGTCATCTGCATACTACCATTAATTTTCAATGCTACTTCCATGACTCATTTAGCCTAATAAGATACAGTATGAAGCACTAAATTATAGCTCTCTGTCCAAAACAGTTATTATTCTTTTCATTTTTTCAATAGCTAAAGAAGCATTATATTTAGTATTTCCTTGCATAAGTATGAAAGAATGGATGTGTAGTAACAGATGAACCATATATCTAAATTTATAGTAGAAAAACAATGTATAAAATTTTCCTTTTTAGACACTGATGATGTGCCAAAATGACTCACTTAACTCCAAAGTTTTTAGTACTCTAGCAAAAGACATATACACATATACATATACAAAAACTGAAAGACTCGGTCTTTCTGTAACCTCTATAACCATTCTGCCTGATAAAAGCACAAATAGTCTTAAAATGTCTCCGTATCTCTCAATTATTATTCTCCTTTTCAGCAAAACAAGCCTTTAACTCTTTTACCCTGTGGCTACAGATCAAACATTCCACATTACAGAATCATTATGCGAATATCAGCTACAATAACTGCACAGTGGAAGAGCAAACTGGATCTTTTACTGCAGGCATCTCACCGAGTGTCAGTTCAGTCTTTCTGAGTATATTTGACTGACCTGAAATAACCTCTTTCCTCAGTCTGCCTGTCTTTTGTACACACCTTTTCACTTGGTCTCTTTCCCTCCACCTTTCTCCCACTTTTCTCTCAATTTAGAAAGATTTGAATATAGGTCAGCAATCCCTAAAATCCTCATCCTCATCCATGTTTGATAAGTGCACGCCAGGTGGTAGTCGGGTAAATATTAAATTTATAAGTTGGGGTTCCAAGTACCCACCACTGAAATATTCTGGTTCTGATTATTAAAGAGAATCAGCCTTTGCCCTGAGGACCCCGATAACATTATGTGTAGTTCTCTAAATGTGCTCTTAATACATTTTTGAGAGTGTTAATTTCTGGAATTTGCTAACATTTAAAGGGTCAGCAAAAAAAAAGAAAAAAAAGTTTTCTGCCTCAATACCAGAAGGCAAATGAAATTTTATTTGTGGCACTCATGGTAATGAAAATATCATTTAAAAATTTCAAAGCCACAGGCCTTTTCAGACAGTTACGAAGAAACATGGATGTGATATATTGAAGGCAAAAGCCTTAATAAATAATGAGTTTACTCTCATAACCAGTGTGGGTGCTTCCATAAGAGACACAGATGTCACTCAGCATCAGAAATTCACTAGATGGCAATTCGTTTCAAGTAGTCCCTATGAGGTGCATACAGAAAGAAGGCTACATTGTTGTTGGGGTTTTTTGTTTTTGTTTTTCTCTTCATTGATGTTTTTCAGTATCCAGTGAAAGAGTCTAAAGTAAATTCAGTGGGCCTTGCTCAAATGTAATACATAATAATAAATCCACAAAACATACACAGACGTCTATTGGGATTGTTGTGATTTTGGGACTGCTTTTTACACAGAACCCAAGAAGAAGATATTTGGAGAGAATTATATTTTTATACCTATATATTATATAGTATAGTTTCATAGACCTGTATTGTACAGTGTGCAGAGGCACACTGTTGTTTTTTGCAGTGTTTAAAAATGCACATTAATGCCTGTTTCACCACAGCAAATAATCACTGGAATCCACTGGAACTGGGAGGTGGCTGATAAGTCAGATATCATTTATTCAGGTCAATACAAATATCTGCATGGATAAATATCACTGAAGACGAGACAGAAAGATTTTTTTTCTGTAATTGGTTAAGCCAAACCATCAATTAAATATATTTTTAAAGCTCAGTCAGGCTCTCTTTAAATACAGATTAAAATTTCAAAATTATACATTTACTAATATTACAATGGTTGAGTGCACTGCAGCTACTTAGAAAAAAATAGTCCTTGATTGCATTTATTTTTAAGAAAATGACTGGTTTCTCTTAATATCTCCTGTGGACTTTTCTTTCTGGCTCTTCATATTTCCACAATTAAACGCAGCCTTGCTCTAACAGCTGGCCATTAATCAGTCCTCGTGCTCAATTTCTCTTCCACCACTGGTTATGATTTTCACATTACTCCACACTCCTTCACTGCCATCCGATAGGAAAATGACCCCAACCCTTATCCCATCGTGACCACCGCCACAGACGCACACCTCGAATAACCGAGAAAGTAAGATGCTTTAATAAAGCTTCACACAGGCACACACAGGGTGAGAAAATATGGCGTTACAGTAAAGAACATGTGAGATTGTATGATCGATTGTAAGTTGATGGGGTAACCGCAATGGCAAGGGCCCCCCCTACCCCCCACCCCCGACACCCTCCACACCCACTCTATCTCACAGCCATTATCCTTTTCTAATTACACTTTCCTTCTGAAACAGTGGATCAGAGGGCACCATTGACTGCTTTTAATCCGCCACCAAATTTTAATTAACACAGACGTGACCCCCGTTGCCGATACATACCGGAGAACGTTGAGATCACAATAACTCATAAATCACAGCCACAGATTTCATTCCCCCTGCTTTCCTCCGCTGATGAATTTCCAGATGGGGCCTTGTGGCTGCTAATGTCAGGAAAAATATGCGAGAGAGAGAGAGAAAGCGAGAGAGACAGAAAGTGTGTTAGAGACAGAAAAGGACAGAGGAAAACCATAAGAAGATGAACAGAAAAGCTAAATTGTAAGAAATAGTGTGTCTTTATGTGTATGTAAGAGAGATGGAGTTGAAGAAAGAGAGAGAGAAATGGCAGCAGCTTTGGTATGCTGTCAACCTTTGAGAGATTTGTTACCGGGGAGAGGATTATGGAGGCTGTGAAATGGGGTTGTGTTAATATGCCGGGTGTTGAGGAACACGATGTGGGCCAGCCAGCTTCACAGCATCCAGAAATCAAAAGGCTGAACAAGTGAAACGTGACGTTTTGAAGAATTAATTGACACATTTCTGCGTGTATGTGAGTCTGTAGAGTGTGTAATATCCTTTAATCATTGATTTTAAATCACAAGCTTTTCATAAATAACCATTACATTAATTAACCTACTTAATGAAATTAATGCATATGGGTTGTCATTAAACAAAAAACTGACAAACAGCGATGCCCCTTATTCTAACGATACACAGTGTTTTATTTGTGTGTGTTTACAGTAAAGTGTGTGTATCTGTATGTGTGCACATGGATGAAGTGTATCAGACTACGTATGTGTGGAGGTGGAGGTGGGCAGGGTGCCGGATTTTGTTATTACTAAATCGCTCATCCATGCTACTAATTAAGATGCATAGCATCCCCCTATGAACGTCAGTGTCGCTAATTATCAAACAATGTAGTGCTCACTAGATATGAGAACTGGCAGCCTCTGTAGTCATGTTACCAACCTATTACTGCTACAATTACCAAGTGCCTGTCATTCTCCTTGTTAGTCATCTGCCTTAATTTTTTTCTTAACTAATGTCTTTTTCTTTTTCTCTTCCTCTCTTCTCCCCGTCTCTTCCTCTCTTCCTTTCTCTCTCCAGGATATGGCTTTGTGGATTTCGACAGCCCAGCTGCAGCACAGAAGGCCGTGTCATCTCTCAAAGCCACTGGGGTGCAGGCCCAAATGGCCAAGGTAAGGAGTGTTTAAAAACAAGTTAGCAACTTCACTTCCTAGTGCATTATCATTAGCAATTTTTTTGCTCATTCAGCTCCTTCCAGGTGTTTAGTATTGTACATTTAACACACTTAATAGGTCCTCGTGGATCTAAAAGCTCTCACACACAAACTGGTTTTGACCATAAACACATTTTTATTGGAAGCAATTTTCCACAATACTGCTTTTTCATGAAAAACTTGTACTCTTCAATATAAGAAGACTCTTAAATGTGGGCTGTAAACTGTATTTGAGTGTCGTTAGATGACAATCTGGGAAGTGACCGTGGTGCATGTAGGTCTGTTTTATCTTACTAATGCTGAATGGAGTCTCATACAAGATGCATGCAATTGTAGGTCACTTGTTTCCCGTGGTTATGTGGGGTTTTTGTGTTATGTGTGTGTGACAGTATGCATATGTGCTGCATTACAGTGCTCCATGGCACTCGCAGTTGCCAGTTAGTGAGCTGGCCCCTCTCTAACTGAGGTTTGACTAGTCGCTTGTGCTATGTTGTCGAGTGTTATTAGCCTGCTAAAGTGGAAGCAGATGAGACAAGCTGTTTGAGTAGTACAAAAAGGGCCCCAGTGAGTTGTACAATTGAGCCAGGTTGATAGGCATATGTGGAGAGGTGTAGCTTAGAGGAAACTACACACTGCCAGGGTATGATCTTATTCACCAATTTCCTATACAATCTTTTATCTTATGTTAACACTGTGGTTGCATATCTATTGTTGGGCATTTGACTGTCTGACAGAAGAGCTGTTTTACCAGGAAATGCATTTCAGAGATATTGTTTGGTGTTTGGCAGCCCTCGGGCAGTGATCATACTGTTCTTTTCCCATTTTTGTTCTCTAATTTTCTTCATTTCCCTGTTGACTGCACTGAGAGTCACCATATTAGAAGGCACAGCAGGACCCTCTCTCCGGACATCTATGACAGACAAGTCTGCCTGACTAATCCAGGCTATTCTTGTACCAGTCAAAGATTTGTTAATGTCAGAATATCTAAACAGGTGAAGAAAATGTCAGTAGCACTGAAACAATAAATATGCTGATGACTATTTGAGGGTACACCTTGAGTGATTTTCTCAGACGAGATGGCATGCATTCAATCCAATCCAAAAATCCCCACCCTTGAAGCCGAAGAAGGTCTGATGAGATGGAGAATGGCAATGGCTCCAGTGAAGATGACAGAATTGATGGTAACGATGAAGGTGGCAATTATTTTGATCAAATGGGATGAGATCTGACAGGAGGAGATGATATTCCGTGTGGTGCTCAGGTGTGCCATTTCTCAAATGCGCCATTTGCCCGTTTCCTTTCCCCACCAGTGTCCTTCTTCCAATATTTATAAGAGGGCAAGCTCTCAGAATACTGATAGGAAGCCATGCTCTTTGTCCATCGCATTTTAAGAACACTCTTTGCATTGCACCCCTTTTTTCAGTCAATATTTTCATGAGAGGGGTCCTGTGTCCCAAAACAAAAGAGCTGACCTTTATAGAAATCTTTGGCCACACACACTTGCAAACACATTCTCGAAATCATTTTCTATTAGCATATGTGTATAATAGTTGATTTTTGAGTGCTCCCTTGTTCTGTTCAAAAAAATGGTAAGACCAGCGTTCTCTGCTGCAGCTCTATGCTTTTATCACACTTGTGAGGGACATTAAGTAGTAGTTTGCTTTTATAGACTCCCTCAGTATCTCTCTAATGTGTCTTTACCAGGTACCACTACCATCACTCTATCGACTCCTCTTCCAACACTTCCAGTTTACCCGCTTACCATTTCTTTTGCTTAATGCTGCTTTCTGTCATTGTTTTTTCTTCTGCACACACATACATGCACATTTACAAACACATTTGTATTCACATCCACCATGTGTTGCCCTGCGAGACATCCAATGAGTGCAGTTTTTCCTCCATCAATAATTAACAGCATGTTATCTTTGTGTCTGCCTACCTGTCAAGGTGTCTCTGACACCCCCCCCCCTTGTTCTGTCATGCCGAGTAGCATTCCCCTGGTGAGAATGGATGAAAATACAGGTGAGCACTGAGGACGGTGTAAATCACAAAGACGATTGCTAACTCTATGGACGACTTCCACAATAAGAACATCCAGCCTCATTCTCTCACTCCCTCTGCTCCATTTTGTCACTCCACAACAAAGTAATAAACGAATCGCAAGTCAGAGCCAGAGGCTTTGAGCTCATTAAATAAAACTGTCACAGTAATCAAGTTGCGCCTTTTTCCTGCCTTGAT
The DNA here is from genome assembly GCA_015108495.1 of Heterochromis multidens. NCBI lineage: Eukaryota > Metazoa > Chordata > Actinopteri > Cichliformes > Cichlidae > Heterochromis > Heterochromis multidens. Next base: position 83,896 of record VUQS01013681.1, read on the forward strand.
GCCATTAAAACACTTTTATTAAGGTGCCTTATTTTAAACACAGCTGCAAACCAGGCAAGAAACAGAGGGAAAAGGGAAGCATCACTTGATTCCCTCTTCTTCCACCGAAGTAGCAGCCTGCTGTCTCTCTCCTCTTACTCCCCTTGGAATTTGAAATACCAAGGCAGCAGAGATGAAACGTTACCTTCCTTTTGTTTTGCCCTCCCCTGGGGATGGTGACAGCAAGAGGGAGGAGAGAGCCATAATTAAGACACCTAAAGGACACTTCCCCCCGTGCCTCCCTTCCTGTCACTCACCTCTACACAAGTCACAGATAAGAGCACTTAGCATAGATGTGGAGTGAGTGTGTGTGTGTGTATGTGTAAGAATGTGACAGTTTGTGTGCTTGTATATACTGTATGGTTTTGTGTATGTTTGTCTGCACTAAACATTCCCTGAGCCCATACATTTAATACATTCATTTATATAATTATAAGTGATGCCTGACATTACATCTAAAATGCAAAATGTCATTTTGGAAAACATATGTTTCACTTTATTAACCTTATCACCTCATCTTTGTATAAAACAGTTGAATGATAATATTGATACAGCTGTTGTTTGCGTATGAATATGAAGTTAGAGCCAGGAGGTGATTAGCCTAGCTTAGAATAAAGACTCTGTACTGGAAACAACTAGCCTGGCTTCATCTAAAATTAAGAAATGAAAGAAATTAGAGAAATTCTTAGGTGCGTTTCTAAATTTGGAGCAGGCACTCTAGCCTTTTGCATTCTAACTAGTCAAGTCTCTCTGTTCTAGCTACACTCTTTGAATAATGGCGTGAGAGTGGTATAGGTCACATCTGTAAGCGCAGAAGGTGTGTCAGGTCTTTGCTGGATTTTTTCCTATTTCTTAAGGACATGACTTTCAGATACTGTTCATCTGCTGTAGATCGTTTTTTTTAGTCCTGACACTTTTTCTTTTATCCTACACTTGTCCAGTTTCTGCAGAAATACTATTTTATGCCTGTCAAACTGTGTTATCTTTGGCATTTTTCATAGATTTAACTAAAGAAATGGGAACAAATTATGTGTTCTGCGACAGGCTGTTAGTAACAAAGTGCCTAAAGATACAATTTAAAATTTGTTCTTTGCTAAGATTTCTATTATGTGTAGACTAAAAACTGGTTCATCCCTTGAATTAGGTGACTTTTTTATGCTTTAGTGATTCATAGGTAAGTGTTAAGTGACTTAACAGACAAAGAAACATTCCTCTGAAATGGTCCAATGGTACAAGGAGTGAAAAAAGCAGCCAATGTCCAAAGAGAAACTCTGAAACACCTTCAGAAAGCCTGGAGAACTATTGCTCAAGACCACTTAAAAAAAAACAACATTGCAAGAAATGTTACATTACATTACATTAAGAAATGTGGGGTGGCACAAGACTTTTTCATGGTACTGCATGGAACTCTTTGCAGAAAGATAAATAAGATGAATAAGTATTAACCAAAATGTGATACTTATTTATCAGTTTTGGCCGGTACATATGACTGCTTAATATAATAACGTGTTTTTAATATAAGAGGTGCTTTATAAAATTTTTAGAGATTTAATGTGATGTGATAATAAAGTGCACTTTGAACATTGTCATGTACATATATGACATCGCTAAAATGGTAAAGTAGTATTAAAACATATATATAGACAGAGTGCCTTTATATAAATTACAGTATACAATCCATATATTTAATAAAATAGAAAAATCTGGTAAATCTTAACATAGTTTAGTAACAGTCATTTTCATGAGACCTTAACAGGATTCACTAGGGCAAGTGTGTGTGTGTATGTGTGTGTGTGTGTGTGTGTGTGTGTGTGTGTGTGTGTGTGTGTGTGTGTGTTTGTATATGTGTGAAATGCATGTGTGTAAAATGGGGTGTAGGCACACACTTGCCTTCTGGCTCCGCAGACTCTATTCTCTGTGCCACTTTGTTCAGGTAGCTTTCCGAACCGAGAAAACTGACACGTTGAGCAGACAGAATGATAACAGGTAAACGCCACGTCTAGCTTCGCAGATGCAAACCTGTCAACCAGCCGCTCGCCTCACTCTCCACAGGCTGCCATTTTCCCCTTGAGCCAATCAGACTGAATTATGGGAAGGGCACCCTCGATTGTGGTGTCTGTGTCGGAGAGGTAATTCCGCCTGACAGCTGCTTGCTTTCAGACAACAGCCAGTCTTTATGGAAATCATCCCTCCCTATTCTCGCTCCAGTCGGCTTCTGCTGATAACAGCCCGGATGAAAACAAAGCTGTCCTTTTTGTATTTTTTTTTCTTTCTTTCTTTTTTTTTTACTCTTTCCTCTCGGTGTGGACAATCTAGAATTAGAAAAAGCAACTCTAACACCCTATGGAGTCTGAAAATGTTCACCCAGCTTTCTATAGTTATTTCTTATGTGAACTTTGGCTCTTACTAGACATCTTCTGATACAAATGAGCATGAATGCATTACTTCAGAATAGTATACATAGTGTCAAAAGTGTCAAACTAGCCAATGGCATCAATATTAGAGAATTTTCACAGATGCCCTGTTTTAAATAATAGGGATGAAGACTTTGTGAATAGTGTCTCCATCCTTACCCTTGTTTAAATAGCCAATATTTATAAGGTTCGCAGAAGCTGCAGGCAGACAGAAAGGCGCTGCTTGCCCTTCACATTACAGAGGGGAAATTATGCTAAAAGCATCATTAAAGTGCCTCCATGAAGTGAATCCCAAATGTTTATGATAACACAGTGCACACACCGGCCCATCAACCAGTAGTCACTAGCGGATGCTTCAGATGGTTTAACGGTGTGAAACGAACCGGAGTGTTCAGTCCTCCTGCTCGCTCTCTCTCTCTCTCTCTCTCTCTCTCTCTCTCTCATGTATTCTCACTTTCACTCCCTTTCACTTGCTCTGTCTCCTCTGCTGTCTTTTTCTTTCTCTCT
>VUQS01013685.1:5037-16130 GCA_015108495.1 Heterochromis multidens
GCTTTATACTGCTGTGGTTGAGTCCCAGGATAGATGCACAGCTGTGCACAGTGCAGCTTAAAACTCTATTTTTAATTCAAATCAGTATTTATTCAAATCCATGTTTGATTTACCTTCAGAATGACTAGCTTTAGATTTAGAAGTTTCCCTGATGGTACTGCTTGATGGACATGAAGCTAAGCCTCTAAAGTGCCTAAAACTTTTGCACACCATTGTATTTATAATGACACTGTGATTATTCCTGTGATTAATCCAAATCCTAGCTGATAACATGACCAAACAGATATACTAAAAAAAAACACTCCAATACGAATGCATAGTGCAGACAACATGGTGTATGTGATGTGTTTTGATGGGTTTCTCCTAAATGCCGCAGCAACAAGTGACAGGCAGCTCAGTCATCTAGCTGTATGCATTCGACTTGCAAGTTTTACTTACCAACTCTCAGTACTGTGTACCTAATATGCACTCTTATTACCATGTACTTTGTTTATATTGTGTACTCTAAAGGATGATAGCGTAGCATCGATGCAGGGACAAACGTCAGTACTGTACCTCATTAATCTTAAAATGATTTAAAACACAATAAAATTATGTGGCTTTTCAGTCGCACTTGTGATTGTGCTACCAGGAACTCTTACAGGGATAAATCTCAAACATTTTGTTTCTTAAAGATTATACCGTGTTAATATTCTTTCATGAACTGTGTGTTGTATTATTCATCAGGATTGTGTCAGCTGCAGTCAATGCAATCCTTTGAATTGGTTCTAAAAAGTTGATGAGAGCATGTTTAGAGACCACGGCAGCTTGGATCAGACAGGATTCGTTAAGATCACAGCTAATCTGAGTGGAACAGACCACGGTCCACAGTGACAGGGAGTGTGCACATTCTGACTCTCGCTGCCAATCTTATACACACAAATGCACAGAAAAACATGAATACATGGGATTTGAAAGCTAATGCATGAAACCAATAAACAACATTTTTGTTATTCACACAGCACATTTTGAGCATGGGTCAAAATCTGCTTGTGATAAAAATGACAAATATTCACTTTTTCGTCCAGATTTGCATTTCCATCCACTGGGAAATGTAAAATATGTGAAAAAAATTTTTTTCTGAGTCACAATGTGACTACATACAGTACTGTACAAAAGTCTTGAGTCACCCCTGATTTCTTTATGCTTTGCTAGGAAAATGGGAAATAGGCGCATTGATTTAATAAACCATGTGCAAACATACATGGAAAACATTTTAAAAGGCAAAAACAGAGTATGTACAATTCTAACAAGTCAATATTTGGTGTGAGCACCTTTATTCTTCAACACAGCCTGAACTCTCTGAGGCAGCTTTCTCATAATTTCCTTAAGCAGTCTTCAGGAATAGTTCTCCAGGCTTCTTGAAGGACATTCAAAGTTCTTCTTTGGATGTTGGCTGCCTTTTGTTTTGTTCTCTGTCAAGGTGATCCCACACTGCTTCAATAGTGATAGTGTTGTTAGTGATTGTTCCATTGTGTGTTTTTCTATCCAGGTATGCTTTAACTGCATTGGCAGTATGTTTGGGATCATTGTGATGTTGAAAAATGAAGCTGTTGTCAATCAGATGCTTTCCAGACAGTATTGCATGGTGAATCAAAATCTGATGGCACTTTTCTGCGTTCATAATTCCATCAGTTTTGACAAGATCCCCAACACCACTGGCTGAAATGCTGCCCCAAAGCATGCCACATGGAGGCTGTGTCATGCTTTGTGTTTTACAGATGGTTGAAGACACTCACTATTACCTGTCTCCTGACTTCCTCTGTGCATATTGATGACAATTTCAACCAAAAATGTTACATTTGGAGTCATCACTCCATCAGATCTGTTGCCACTGATTTTCAGTCCAGTTCTTGTGTAATTTGGCATACATCAGCCTTTTCTCCCTGTTTCCCTTCCTTAAGAATGGCTTCTTGACAGTCACCCTTCCACTGAGACCATTTCTGATGAGGCTTCAGTGAACAGTTAATGGATCAACTGAAGGGCAAGGTACATCTCTCAGGTCCTGTGTCAGGTCTTTGCTGGATTTTTTTTCCTACTTCTTAAGGACATGACTTTCAGATACTGTTCATCTGCTGTAGGTATTTTTTAGGCCTCCTTTTGACCTCCACTCGTACAATTTCCTCAAGTATTTTAAGGGACACACTGTACACCATGTTGAGTTTTCAGCTAAAAGTCCTTTTGAAAATCACCTTGTTGGTGCAAAAACATGCCTGCAAACTGTATTATCTTTTGCATTTTTCATAGATTCAACTAAAGAAATAGAAACAAATAATGTGTTTTTGCAACAGGCTGCCAGTAATAAAGTGCCTTAATCCCAAAAAGCTGAATCTGTTCATCTGGACGTAGCGTTTTTAGTGGGAGAAACGTTTCGTCACCTCCTGGTAACTTCTTCAGTCTCAGCTGACTGCAGGTTTCCCCAACCTTATAAACAGTACATATGAACAGATTCAGCTTTTTGGGATTCTTTTACCTGGATTATTGAGCATGCATCAAGAAAGTGCCTTAAAACTGGTTCTTTGCTAAGTTGTCTGTTATGTGTAGATATAACAGTGGTTCATCCCTTGAGTTAGGTGCCTTTTTGTGCTTGAATGATTCATAAGTCAGTGTTAAGTGACTTAACAAATAAAAAAGCATTCGTCTGAAAATGGTCAGGTACAGTGACTGGACTGAAAACAAGTGAATAAGCCGATGTACAAAGAAAAACTTTGAAAGAACTACAGAAAGCCTGGAAAACTATTGCTCAAGCTCCCTTTTTAAAAAATCACAAGAATGACTCGGGCACATGAAGATTTTTGCACAATACAGTGTATATCCGCATTTGTTCAGCAAACAGTAAAGGCGATGTGTTTTGTTTCTGTGTCTTTTATAAACACAATGCTGCAGTAAATTAAAATCTCATTAATGGAAATAATTTCAGTGCAATCCTGAAGATTGTTCCTTTGGCCTCAGGGGCTCAAAAAATCCCACAATGCAGAAAAAACTTTACAGACCAAAGATCTGTATCTCAGTATCAGTCACACTGTGCTGTATTTGTTCTAAATATACACTCCCCTTGCAGACGGTAGCAGGCAGAGTTTGCACAACCAGGCAGTGATAACTGCGAAATACTCTATGCACATCCACACAAATATAATCACATAATCACAGATATAACATGTTAAAAAATCTATGCAGTGAAGTTATATCAGTTTCAATGTATTTTCATTATTGTAACCAAGCGTTATCCTTATTAAAGTGTTAGAGTAACTGTACATCCACATCCCTACAAGTCTCCATAGTCACTGAGAGGAAGTGCCATCTCTGCTGTGGGAGCTGACTCAGCTCAAAATCAGGGTCTTTTTCAATGTTAAGATTTTTTTTTCCATTATTCATGATAGCACTGGCAGCATAGTGATGGAAAATGACGGCTTAGTAAAGGGCACCAAGAAAGTTGCGGAGGAGCAAGAATGCTAAAAAGATAATAAAATAATATTAAAATAAGAGAGACACTGTCAAAGACTGAGTGAGATAAGTTTGAAAGAAGGATTAGGGATAGAGAAGGGAGTCGTCGAGGAAAGAGATACGACAGGCCTGAGTTGGCTTCAGAGGACCACATAGTCCAGATGGGAAGCAGAAGAGAAATGGAGATAAAAGAGATTGTCTCTAATGCTGATAGACTGAAGAAATGACCCAAAAAAAAATGTGGCTGGCATTTGATAAGCTTCATTTATATCCTGGTAATTCAGTTCTACTTCCTGCTTTTCCAATAGCAAGAAGAAGTCAACCTGTTACAGGCTTATCGACCAGCTCCACACCTGTCTCACAGGTTTAAACCCAGTTAAACACAGGGGCTTTGCTCAGCACTATGCTCCTCCCAAACAAGCTGCTGACCTAACAAAACAAGTAGACTGAAACATCACTCATATCCCTGAGTCCTAATTCTGAGGACTTCAGTTCGTCTTCATTTGTTCACTATGTTCCTTCAGTGTTGAGCGAGCGAGAGGTGGGATGTATCTCTTGCTCAGAAAGTCATTAGCAGTTTCAGGCTGTGCAGAAGAGCTTCATTTCTGTGCCTCCTTCACATATCCTTCTCTGTGAAGATGCATATGTGGAGGAGATGAGTAAATATAGTGAGGGAATCTAACTAAGCTTTGTGGAATGAAATAATAAAAAAGATGGATACGGAGGCCTTTTTTTCCTCCCTGAGTCAGCTTAATGGCATTTTTCTGCTCTTCCTTGGTGTAACATAATATAACTTTCTGTTCTCTGGATGGAAATCCCAGGCTCAAAACAAATGGTGTTAAGACAGAGGGATTGGGCAGGACTGACAAACTGCATGTATTTTGTTAGGGAATAAACGAAGCACCAGCTCTGCAGTTAACTCTATTGCTTTAGAGTGATGCAGAAAATAAATTAGTTTGCAGTTGTTCTTTGAAGAGGCAGATTTGGGGTGCTTTTGTTTGCATGTTTACTGAAACAACCACATATCAACCGACAGAGAGATAAAGAGACTGGCACACAGTTTTATGGTAGTTCAGTCAGTCTTCAGGTTGGCTGAAGAACTAGTGCTTCACAAAGATCTGTGTGAAAGGTTACTTAGTTAATGAGGCCTTTGCCAAGCATTTTGCTCTCCCAGTGCCTGTTAAACTATAAAGTTAATGAACATTAAGTGTTGTCAAAGTGTCAGTCTTTTCTTAAATCAGGCTAATAATAATGGTTCTTTATTGTATTCTTAAACCTAAGCAAGAAATATTACCCATCTCAAACATAGTACAGCCAGTTTTGTTAATCACTAATCAAAATGATATTACTATCTCCACACTTTTCCTCTTTGCATCCAGGACAGGAGGAAGACAGGAGGAAGATGGAGGTGATCGTATGAAGGCTTAAGCGAGGCGTGTAGTACCATTCATTTGAGCTTGAATTATAAAAAAGTCTATTTGCATCTTCCCTCTCAGGATGGATGCTTCCCTACAGCTTACCTGTCCAGTGATTAAACATTAATAAACCCATAATTAAAAAGTTATTAGTCTAAATTGCCTCAGGCAGACAGTGACACTTGCAGTCAGGGTTAAAATTCTTCTTGCTCTGCCAGTGATTTCTCTCAGTTCTGGAGGTGGTCCAAATAAAAAAGGAACCTAAGGGGAGTCTTATGGAAGAATACAAATCTTCTTGCTGCTGCTTTCAACTTGAACAGCAATCCCATGGATCTTTCAGGGATTTACACGGTGAAAATTGTAATAAGTTTCAGTCTTGGGCAAAATCTCTTTAGGGAGATGGAAATTTCAGCACTTGAACCTTTCTGCTTCTCTTTTTAAGGCAAGAATGTGTGCATATTTATATCTATAAGCCACTGTTGGTACAGTGGTTATGGAAATGACAAATACCATCTTTTAGTTTTTATCATTATCAACATGATGATCTACATTTACCGGACTGACCGGTGAGACTGTATGTAGCCTTGCTAATGTCATTAATCTAGAAGGAAAGGTTGGAACAGATACATTTGGACCTTTAAACAGTATTGATTGTTTGATTCAGGGTGAACTTTCTTTGTTTTATAATCATTTTAAAACTTTAAAACTCGTGCAGAAGAACTGAAATAGCACTGATGTAATATTAAGAGTCCCTGGAGCTGTGTTTGTTTGAAAGTCTGCTGCTGTGATTCAGCCTTCCGATGTCAGCCTTCAACTGTAGGACCAGGGCCCTTCCTTGGCCTTGGCTAGCAGCAGCACTTTTCCCTCCCTTTGACAACTGCTAATGCGCTTTGCTCGTACAAGGTCACACTGTCCCAGAATGACAGAGTTGGCCTGAACACAGAGCTCAGTCCAAACGTCTGCTCTCCTCAGAACACGTTCCAATGCCTGTCTGCTGTAATCAGTGTTCGAGGCAGGTCATCCGTTTGTTGCTGGAAATTGTAACACTCAATTTGACCTATCAGCTTCGCCATCAGTAACATGAATCTGCAAGTGTATTTGGCTCAACACTTAATGGCATTGGCACAGGGGCCTGTGGAACATCTGGGCTTCCCAGGCAGAGGTTGAGTCATGTTGATTGTTGAACGCAAGCATTGCCGGGCTGTCGCTCTCGCTCTCTCCTTTCATTGCACATGCATACTCAGTAACTCCTTCCTATCCCCCCTCCCCCAAGGTAAGCCCAGTAAGAGTGGTATGGTTTTTCTCACAGAGGGCTTGTCCTGCTGCTCATGATGTGAACTGATGAGGCCTGTCAGCGCTTAGCGCATCAAGCTAATCTCATAACACTGCTTGTGCATAGGAGCCTTAGCGTCTGCACTAGCTCAACCTTAATTTTATGAACTCACATAGCTATGCATCTAACCTAATGACATTAGTGTCAAATGGTTTGATAAAGATGGGTGACCTCCTACTTGATTAGCTCTAACTTACTCCCTCTACCACACACACACAGACACAGATTCTACCCCACCTGCTGAGATCTAATGAACTTAATGGTTCTTCTGTGAAAGGACAGGACTAAAATCACCTGGTGAAGAAGAAGAGAGAAGAAAGATACAGTGAGATCCAGCTGCAGTCAAATACCACGGTAAATGCCATATTTTACTGCTGTGACCTTCATAGTTATTGGCTTTTCCTGCAATAAAGCTGTTATTACTATGCACTACCCACATTGTTACTGTTTGCATACATTTTACAGCATTAACATTGTATACCTTTCCTCATATCAAGGTCTCCTTACAGTTTCTCTCATCATTTTCCATTAATTAATTATAAAGTTAGTCTGTTTAGACATTGTCAGCACAGCTTTAAGGTCTGTATAAAATTTGTGATTTTTGCAGTGAAATATTATATTATCTTATATTGTTGTCTTTGTCCTTGGATTTCTTTTTCATTTTGAAGTTTATTTCATTCAGCCTTGGTGATTCTTTCAGACTCACTATTGACTCTTTCATCCTGTACCAAAGACATAAAATGTGACTTTTTTTTTTTCATGATAAAAGACACGCAGCAGATGTGAAAACACCTCAAGTTAGGAAATATGCATGAACTGAGACTTTTTACATACTTGATTTGATTCCTCCTTTGATTTAGAAATATTATGTTCTTTTATTATACTCATGCTTTATTACATTTCATCACCTAGTTTGCAGTTATTTGCAATTATTTATAGTCAGTTGATGAATTCTAGCTGTACACATTTAGCATTCATAACAGTTGTGTCATGAATCACTGTCCGTTTTACAGCCTTCTTACTAATATAGACATTACCCACAACCTGCCATACCATGCTAAAGTAACATGGTTAAGCCAATGAGCAGTGACAACACATTTCTTTGAGTTATGACTGCAGCCTTTCATTGTGAAGACAAGATGCACTGAATGTGGAAAAACTGTTCCTCATTTGCTTACTAAATGAACAGTTCATTGAATGCTTCTTTTGTTTTTTCTTTTATACTTAATTATTTTCTGTTAGACTGTTCTAGTGGTGGATGCTCATATTAAACGTAGCCCAAGTTTTGAATAATGTGGTTGGTGTATGTAAAAGTAATCTCTGTGAAAAGCTCAGTTTTTCATAAAGAGCCAAAAGTTTTTCTGCTTTTGGCTCTTTATGATATGAGGTTATAGATATCAGATATCCTTATATGGTCATTTCAGTCACACAGCTCTGGCTGTGTCCACAGAATCCCCACCCACCTACTTTTTAAACCTTCTGTTTGTGAAGTGCAACCAATCAGAATTTTCTCAAAGGGAAACAAACTAAAACTCCTTGTTTCAGACACTGATGAACTTAGTGGTCAGACCAAGGTGTGGTTAAAGATAAATGGAGACTATTGTGAACTGTGAAACATGCAATGCTCCTCAAGTTATCCAAGAATAAAAATATAGATTTGGAAAGAAGCAGAATTGGAGGTTTGACTTAAAACACACTGCATTTCAGTCTTTTTACTGACTTGTCTTTCGAAAGCCTCATTTTGTCCATTAATCACTGCTGATATTCATTTTGTGCATTGCATAATTTATACAGGATATTGTGCCCCGAGCATTTACAGTAGTAACTTGTAAAGTTGTCACAACCTAATCACCATTGTATTAGATTCATAGGTTGTAAAATAACATGTTACTGCAGATGTTACAACATCTCATGCTAAAATTAGAAATGAGACAAAGCTGTATGGAGCTACGTAAAGTCTCAGTTTGTGGACTCAGCATGTTTGTTTTAACTTTTATGTCTGAATCATGGTTGCAGAGTTCCCATCCAATGTGAGTCTGAAAATGTATCAATTTTCCCAGATAATTCCCCCGGGTAATCTCAGAGTCATTGTTTCAATCTATCTTTATTCTCTATGGAGCTGAGTGCTGACGTGTGACAACAGATCAAGGAGGGGGAAAACTCACTCATTTATGGTTGTGGTATACAGTAGCAAATTCTCTCTGCCGCAAATTGATCGCCCTGGGGCACAGGAAACCATACGCTGTATCTGAGCAATTGGAATGTTATACTTTTGTCTAATCTTCATTTTCATTTGTCAGCAAGTACTAGTTTTCTCTAGTATGCCATGAAATAAATCTATATTAACTACTTTTTTCATGTCATGTCTGATAACACTTTTAATGTATCTACTATGGTTTTGTGATTTTCCAGTACACTTCTTCATTTTTGGTCACAGTAATATGAAGGGCAAGGCAGCGACTTGTGTCACTATAGTCTTATAGAAAGAGGGTACAAGGTAGGTTCAAATCCACAAGCTACAGTGCTGTTAAAAAGTCTTTGCCCCTTCCTGTTTTTTCTTTTTTTTTTTTTTTTGCATATTTGTCACCCTTCATGTTTTAGATCATCAAACAAATTTTAATATTAGACAAAGATAACCCAAGTAAAAACAAAATGCAGTTTTTAAATGATGATTTCATTTATTAAGGGAAAACCGTTTTCCAAATCTACCTGGCGCTATGTGAAAAAGCCCCCTAAACCTAATAACTGGTTGTGCCACCCTTGGCACTGTGGAGGAATTTTACCCCACTCTTCTTTGCAGAATTGTTTTAATTCAGCCACATTGGAGGGTTTTTGAGCATTAACGGTCTGTTAATGTCTGTTAACGAGTGACAGGGTCAAAGCTGACAGAAAACTGTTGCATGCTACCAAAAGTGGACTGGTTGTGAAAATCTAATCAATCTGGAGACAAAGGCAGCTGCGGGGAGCTGATGGTCATTCCATGCATTCACCCTTTAGAGCTGTCTTCCTCTAGATTGATCTTGTTGACTAAAGGCTCTCTTTTAGTCACCTTGGCTCAAACTGTAAGTATGGGGTGATTTGGGGTTTGTAAAAAGGGACGAAACTTTTGGTAGCATATTTTCCTATAATTTTTCAATTAAATGCACATTGCAAATGGATTTCTCCCAAGGGGAACTTTGCTGTAAGTAACTGTAAACGACTTTTTGGAAGGTCTGTTATAAAGTGACTTCCTCCAAGCATTTATTTTATTAGTCTCCTTTTTGATATTATGAGTCTCATATTTTGGCCAGTACCAGCAGACTAAAGATGCAGAATCTAACATTTGCCAATTGACTCTCCTTATGCTTTAACAGTTAAGTGTCTATTTGAAATGGAAACAAGGTACTGTGTGATTTGACTTGTTTTATGTTCATCTGCAGTGAAATTTAGTTTATTTAACAGTGTTGAAATCTGTTCACTGGTCTGACCCTCCTCTCCTCGTCACACTAATGTATAATGTCATGCTAGCCTTATTGCTTTTTATATACTGTATTTGTATATCAAAGATTGTAAGTCAGCAAACATTTTGATTAATGCACACATCTCTGGTTGATATGGCACACAGATAATGTTTTATGTGTTAGAGCTCATTATATTGTATTTTTCTGTTCTCTTACTCTGGTATTGTTCTCCTGAAGAAAACAGTTAATGGAAAGGAAGGTGAACTTCTGAAGGCTGAACATGATTAATGGCTTCACCATTGTCTGATTTGGTTTGCTACATTAACTGTTTCTTGTGTGAATTAATTGGTGGTTTGGAAAGCTGTGCTTTCTAAGTAGTCTTCTGAACAATGTAGGCAGCAGCAGGGCACAGTGGCAGTGTTTCGATACTTCTAATTGTACCAACCTGCACAACACATCCTTCTGATATCCAGCCAGTGTAATTACATCATGTAGCCAAATTGGGGTAAAAAGTTAAGAATATAATTCACTCAAAATAGAAGGTTTTACTAACTAAACATACAATGTTCCATCTCTTTATCCATCTCTGTGAAGAAGTGAGTCATTTAGATAACTTAGTACCTGCAAAATTGCTTCCTGCATTGTTTTCTTCTTCTGAGTTTCTGTGGTTGCCATGGTGACACAGTGAGCCATAGCAGCAAGTTGAAAAAGTTCAACCATCATAAACTCAGACAGCAGACGTGGTGTTTACATTGAAAACAATGGCGGTGACACCGGCATCTACTCGCTGTCTGAAAGCACATTTAGGGCCAGTCATCTGCAGCTCATTTTCTGTTTCTCAGTGCAGACACATCCTGTGTTGAAAAACTGCATCACTTATAAAGGCTGGTGATTCTAAAGCTAGGCCTGTGTCACAGAAAATGTTCTCCGCTGGTCTGCAGATAGTTTTAATTTGAAGCAGCTGCAGAAATGTTGCATTTGTGTAAACAGTAATTTAATAAGGCTCAAATGCAGTTGTGAAAAGGACCAGTGGTAGGGTAAAATGAGGTAGATGAAAAAGGAGTAAAACCAAACTTGGAACTAGATAATGAGTTAGTAAAGCAGTTATAGGTAAGAATCTCTAACAGTTCTGACATGAAGCCATTTTAGCTTTGACAATAGATACTTATGTGTCTGGTAAATATTCTTTTTATATACATACAGTGGTGTGAAACGTATTTGCCCCCTTCCTAATTTCTTAGTTTTTTGCATATTTGTCACACTTACATGTTTCAGATCATCAAACAATTTTAATATTAGACAAAGATAACCTGAGTAAATACAAAATGCTGTATTTAAATGATTATTAAGGGAAAAAAGTTATCCAAACCTACCTGCCCTGTGTGAAAAAGTAATTGCCCCCTAAACTTAATAACTGGTTGT
>VUQS01013695.1:3947-15494 GCA_015108495.1 Heterochromis multidens
GGAGTGAGGAAGGGGGTTAATGTGTTAAATGGTACCAATATGAGAGATAAGGGCATTTCACCCCCGGAACCTTGGAGGCTTCTCTGTAGTATACACCAACAAGCCTGGGGGGAAAAGCTTAACAGGTTTAGTATTTGAGTTTTTTGGGGATCTCCCAAGAGAAGGAGTCTCGGCCAAAGTGGCCATAGGCTGCAGTCCTCTGATACAAGGGCTTCTTCAGATCCAGATCCCTGGAATACATAATCAAAATCTTTAGCAGCGGTCACATCCAGTGACTTCAGATGCACACATACTCACAGGCATAATGCTCGCATTAGCCAGTGGGGAGTGTCAAGAGCTAAAACATAAATACAAAACAAGACTGGCTGATAAAGAGGGAAACGTGAAGCTTCAACACTTACCCTGCCAACCAAAGGACACTGCAGCTTGCAGATGGAAACCAAACACCTCCCATTTATAAAACGCTCATCTAACTGAGCTAATTAATCCAAACTCCCTCAGTAAAAGACATTTGCCCCTACAGAAGCCCAGGTGTTTAAGCCAGTAATGTAATTGGTTTGCCATCTCTTTTTTTCAGCCAATAGCGTTGATATCAGAAGTCAAACAAGGTGACAGCTATGACAAGAGGAACTGTCTCTGTAGTTTCACAAATAAACTAATCCCTGGATTTAGCAACTGAAGAAAGAAACTAAGGCACAGCAATCCTGCTGGAGCCAGGAGCTGTGGTTTATGCGAGTAGCAGGTGGCTTCAAAGGTTATACATTACCTGACAATGACTCCAGGCCGGAGATCAAAGTTCTTCTTCACGATGTCAAGAAGCTCCCTCTCACTCTTGTGGGAGGTCCCATAGTGGAAGATAGAAATGGAGAGGGGATGGGCAACTCCAATGGCATAGGACACCTAATACAGCACACAGATGTGTTATATCAAGCAGGAACACAGAAAACTTCAGGCAGCAGCCTGCTGCAGCCTCTCTCCCTGAAATAAAGGCTGGTGATTTTAGCTGCGTTTCCACCACAGAAACTTTCCCAAGAGACTATGAGCCTTTCAAAGAAGGGGCTAGGGGTTTAAATTAGTTTTCAGCTGATTAAAGGGTCTAATCTGCACCAGCTTTTAGAGCACAGTGGAACCACAACCAGCCAGAAATCTGATGAAACCCAATAGTTGCGGGACAAAAAAATAAAGATAACATATCTATCTTATTTTCCTGGACACTTTGGGTGGAAACGCAGCTTTTACCACTACTACTCACCTGGACCAGCACCCTCCTGCAGAGCTCAGCCTTCACCAGAGACTTGGCCACCCAGCGTGCAGCATAAGCAGCAGAGCGGTCCACCTTTGTGTAATCTTTCCCAGAGAAGGCTCCACCACCGTGGGCTCCCCAGCCTCCATAAGTGTCCACAATGATTTTACGTCCAGTGAGGCCAGCATCTCCCTGCAACGGAGGAATCGTGGTTAAGTAACTCAAGGCTGAATATTTACTGAAAAAAACAAAACCACAACGTACCATCCAATGGCATTTACCTGTGGACCTCCAATGACAAAACGCCCACTGGGCTGCAGGTGGTAGATGGTGTCATCATCCAAGTAGATGCAGGGAACAACAGCCTTGATGACCTTCTCCTTCAGAGCATCCCTCATCTCCTCCAGGCAAATATCCTCATCATGCTGGACTGAGACAACAATCGTGTGCACACGCACAGGCAGCATGGCACCACGGTCCTGGCGGTACTGTACAGTAACCTGTGAGGGAGGTGAAAATATAAATGAGCAAGATGTTCACGCAAGCCCTTTGCCAAGTATTCTGCTTCTTGGTACTGCAAATTAAAAAAATAATAAATAAATAAAAATACCTGCGTCTTTGAGTCTGGTCGGAGCCATGGAAGGGTGCCATTGCGACGCAGTTCAGCCATCTTAGCATTCAGCTTGTGGGCAAGGACAACTGTGAGAGGCATGCACTCCTCAGTCTCGTCAGTGGCATAGCCAAACATCAAACCCTGTACAGCAAGACATTTAGTGTTTTAAAAAGCCTTTAAGGACAACAGCGCTCTGGTGCTTGCAGTTTCAGAACACCCAGGCCAATACTAACCTGATCCCCAGCTCCAATGTCCTCCTCATTACGATCAATGTGAACACCCTGAGCAATGTCAGGAGACTGCTGCTCCAAGGCCACAAGAACATTGCAGGTCTTGTAGTCGAATCCTGTGCAGAAGACAGAACAGAAGCTAAAAACTAAAAATAATCCACAAATCACTCAGTTAAGAAAACAAATAAGAAGAAAACAGGAAACCAGTCCACACCTTTGGAGGAGTCATCATATCCAATCTGGCGGATGGTGTCACGAACTATTTTCTGATAATCCACCGTGGCCCGTGAGGTAATCTCACCTGCCAATAGGATCATCCCAGTCTTGGCAACAGTCTCTGCATGAGGTAATACAGAAGCAGTTCAATACCCCGATGTCAACACAGGAGTGAAGCCAATACAAACAAGATAGCAAATATTTACTTACCACACGCAACTTTGGCATCAGGATCCTGCTTCAGATGGGCGTCCAAAACTGCATCACTAATCTGGTCACAGATTTTATCTGAAAAGCAACAACAACAACAACAACGTGAGTAAACGGCATCATCAATAACGTCACCGGGTCTAGATGTAAAGTGCGGCTCATCAGCACCAGCGCCCCCCCCCCCTTCATACTCAGGAGGAATAGATGGGAGTCTCGGCAGTCGCCATTTCAGCATGCGCACATGTGGCGTCAAAGAGAGCCCGCGCAACTACACGGAGACCGGAAGGCAAGCACGGTACACTTATAAACCTTTAATCGCTGAACTACCACCATCTCCCCGGGCTGATAAAATCCACAGTCCATCTTCATCTTCTGGCCAGAGGACTGTTAGGAGTCACCACACACAATCAGCCGCGTGCTTCAGGAATAACGACGGACGGCAGCTCGAGAAAAACTAAACCAATTAAAATGAACAACGACACCGTAAATAAGACAGCATTCATGTGACGCTTCCACTGAGTGGACTATGACCATTGTGTTATATCTGCTGCCGGTGGAGCAGACACGAGACAGGATGACCTATTCACCGAAGATTAGCTAGCTTACATCAGCTAGTAGCGCGTGGTCTTGAAGCCGGCCAAGCTACAAGAAGAAGAAGAAGAAGAAGAAGAAGAAGAAGAAAAGGCCGCGATGCTATAATTTTAATACCTTTTTTTAAAAATAAAAATCAACTGTAGTGTGAGGGACCTTGGACGTCGTAAAAACATAGCAATAAATGTAACTTATTTCATCAGCCAGAGTGATAAAAGGCCGACATCTCGCGTCTTACCGGGATGTCCTTCTCCGACAGACTCCGAGGTGAACAAGAAGCAGTCCTCGTCGATGAGGGAGTTATGAAAGCCATTCATCTGTCCGTTCATCATCGTTAACGACTGCTGCTGGTACGGAAATGTTAAATTACAGTGTTGGTATCGCGTTTAGCCGGTATTACTTATTACTAGCAGTGCCTCGGCGGTTTTTCCCAGCTCTTCAAAGGACGACCCCTAGCGTCTTGCTGTTCCGATCCTCAAACCTGTACCTCATGGCGCAGAGCTCCTGTATTTATCCTGTGAAGTCAGACGCCATGACGTAACGAGGAGGCGGGCCGTACCACTGAGCCTATGAAGGGGCCGCACCGACCAAGAATGCAGTGTTGAGTTTGTGAGCGACCACGTGCCGAGAAGATGTGACAGTGACATGGCCGATATGCAGGTTTTCCTAGAAATAATCCCGTAACAGTCAGTGTCAGTGCGTGTTACTGTTCGCCTGAAGGTGTGTGAATAAATCAGTCCAGGGTGTCTCACCTCGTGTTTTAGTTTGTTCAGGTTAGAAACCCACCCAGTACTAAAGCTGTTATAAAATCAGACTCAAGAGTTTGATCTGATCAGACTATAAAACAACGGATTTTTAAATCATAAACTTGTGTTGCTTACTCCTGAAACTGTGGGGTGAGTCCCTTTGTTAGGCATAGATCCATTGTAGGGTGGGGGGGCCTAGACTACCAAGGGGGGAATATGGAGTGAGGCTAAGCTGAATAAGCATGAACTGTGTAAAGAAAATAGATTAACAAGATTTTGGTGCTTCAGTCATAGTGGCCTGTCAGTGATTAAGTGAAAATTGTACCACCGGGCTGGGATGGGGGCGATAATTTGATTTCTAAAGTGGTAAAGCGTTTGAGAAGCACTGCCTTCCACCCACACACATCCTTCTTGTATTTCTTGGATTTACCATAAATACAGCATTCTTGTCTTCCAACACAAAAATCCAAAACTGAATGTTACAGCCCTCAAATTGAGCATTAAGGACTGACCAGCTGGGACTCGGACTGGACTGCCATGAATGTATGTGTGTATGTCCCATTATGTATTATATAAAATCACATTTTTGTTTTTAAGTATTTGATCATAGGCTTAAGCGCATCGGATGAGAACTGGGTTTCCTGGAAACAATTATTAAAGTTTGGTATAAACCAGCAGTGGCATAATTAATCTGATAAGTTGCATTTGTTTTGTTATCACGGGTATATCAGAACATTCGCTTCCTTGGTGACACAGCCAGATTAACCTGGAAATGCATTTCCAGAAGTGAAAAATTGACCATGGGGAAAGAAACAGATGCTGTGGACATTATATCTAAACATAACTTGATTATATTAGAATAAAAAAGCTCCTATCTCTCTCTCTCACGCTCCAGGGCCTGTTATTTAATATAATCAAAAGCTATGTTTTGTGAACATGTTGTACCTTTGTTAGCCACAGATGGATTTAGTTATTGTTTCTAAAACTTACTACTTAAACAAAGGCAAGGAAGTCACAACATAAAACAAAGCAAAACTAATTTGGCTGATTTACCATGAGAAGATTTATAGGATTCAGAGTATATCTATCTTCAGTTTGGGAACATTGTATTTTTTCGCAGGAACACACAGATCTTTGTGTTTTACCCAGAAAGAATACATTTATCACAAATCTGATGTAGTAGCTGGGAAAAAATTACAAGATGTCTCAGTGAACAAGTGGTTCACTGAGACATGTTACGTGAATCTTTTCTGCATGTCATTGTGAATATTGACATTCTGCACCTTTCACCATTTCCATTTTTTCATTAGGTATGAATACGCCACCAGTAACAGTGACATAGCATTTATGAAGGTGTAGACCACACCCACCCTCCCACAGTGCTGTTTCATGCAGTGATTTTTCTTTGTTAATTTATTAGCTTGTTCAGTATTACCTTGTATAGTGACACTAAACCAAGCAATTCATCCCTGACAGTGTTGCATCAGTGCACTCAACATGAATTTGCAGGGTGGACAGTTTTCTTTCAGAGGGCAAAAGCATGATGCAAGATGCATCTGCTCTTGCCTTCTGCAGGATGCGTTTGTTGCCCACCATTTTAGACTTCAGAAAGTCTAAAATAGCAAAAAAATAACAAATCAAGAAGTTTTGATTTGTTATCATTAGATTAATAATAGATTGAAGGTCCCCTTCAATGCTTGTAGTAAGTGAAATAAATGCAGCTCAGTAGTGCAGCTGCTCTGTTTACCTTTATACTGACAACCCAAAGGAGATATGACTATGCAGTTATTTGTGCAAAGGATTTAGCAACTTAGACTCTGTTATTTATCATTTCTTTGCAAAAGCCCCCAGGCACACCTGGTTTCTTTATATTTTGCTAGGAAAATGGGAAATAGGTGCAGCTTTCCATGTATGTTTGCGCATGTTAAACATACATGGCAACATAAGGCAAAAACAGAGTTTGTACAATTCTAACTAGCTTGAAAGTCAATATTTGGTATGACCACCTTTATTATTCAGCACAGTCTGAACTCTCTTAGGCAGCTTTCTTGTAATTTCTTTAAGTAGCCTTCAGGAAAAGTTCTCCAGGCTTCTTGAAGGACATTCAAAGCTCTTCTTTGGATGTTGGCTGCCTTTTGTTCTGTTCTCTGTCAAGATGATCCCACACTGCTTCAATAATGTTGAGGTCCAGGCTCTGGGGAGGTCAATCCATGACTGATAGTGTTTCATTGTGGGGTTTTTTTTTTCTATTCAGGTATGTTTTTACTGCATTGGCAGTGTGTTTGGAATCATTGTCATGCTGAAAAATTAAGCTGTTGCCAATCAGATATTTCCAGATGGTGTTGCATGGTGGAGCAAAATCTGATGGTACTTTTCTGCGTTCATAATTCCTTCAATTTTGACAAGATCCCCAACACCACTGTCTGAAATGCAGTAACAAAGTGTAACAAAGATATTATTTAAAATTGGTTCTTTGCAAAGTTGTTCATGTGTAGACAACACTGGTTCATCCCTTGAGTTAGGTGCCTTTTTTATGCTTGAATGCGTGAATGACACGCAGTGTTAAGTGGTTCAACAAAAAAAAAAAAAAATGAAAAACTGAAAATGGTCAAGATAAGAACTGGACTGAAAATGAGTGAAAAGCAGCCAATGTCCAAAGAAAAACTCTGAAAGATCTTCAGAAAGCCTGGAGAACTGTTGTTCAAGACCACTTTAAAAAATTACAAGAAAGTCTGGCTCCTTGGATGCTAAATATGAAGAAACGGCAGGTGGCTTTTGCTTTTGCAATGATACTACATTTTCTAAGATAAGTCACAGTTTTTGTCTTTATCCATCTCTATTTCATTCTCTCCCACAGAGACATGCCTTTCAAAAGTAAACACCTTTCACCAAAACTGATCAGTTAAGCTGACCAATAAGATAATTACACATTTTTTTTTACTACAATTACAATAAATATGAAACAATTCAAGAAACAGACAGACCACAATTTGAAAGGGAGAATCTTATGTCTTTGGACAGTATTGCACTAGTTTCTGGGTTGGAGAACAAAGCAAGCAACCCTTAAACGTCTTGCTTCTGTGATTACATGATTTCACAGAGATAAACCATCATCACAGGCCAACAATCACAGGATCACACAGGCTTGCTGTATTTTTGTAGTTTCATTCACAATTATACGAACACCTGTACACTAAACAATCTACACTTCTGACAATGAAAGCAGAATTTGATATGAATTTACTAATATGTGAACTGGAGAAATCATCCTTTGTCAAAAAAGAAAAATAATAATTATCATTATTCTGTGATATTGTTTCAGTAGAAATAATGCTCCCTTGCTGGCCAGCAGAATTTAGGCTCATTTTACAGTTAAATAAGAAAATAAATACACAATTTAAGTAAAATAATCTTTGCGGCATAGATTGTCTCCTATTTGATAATTTCTACCATACTTCATATTTATCCTTTACATATATTTTCTTCTATTGTTGCCACATAATTACAAAATATCAACATTCTGTAGACAGTTTTCATTAACATTTCACAATAGATAGTCACTGGCGTTGACTGCAATACAGAACATAATCATCTAAACTATCTAAAGTGTGAGACTCTTCTTTAAACATGTGATTTCAAACAAAGGTCCAATAGATTTTTTCATTTTAAAACCAAGAAATTACATTTAAGTACAATGAACTGATTCAAACAGCTCCAGATTTCTGCAAGTATAACTACTCTGCAGTTCATCACCTAACACATACACTTAAGTTAATTTATTTATTTTTTTTACACTGTCCTTACCAATTTTTTCTAACAACTTTCACAGCCACGGTTATGACAAGAGGAGTCAAAAAACAGAACTTTACGGCACAAAAACCACAGTACTGGAATGTACAGTATGTCCAGAGCAGCAAACCATGCAGACAGACCCCGTTCACTGTCTCAGCCAGTTACACACAGACACACACACACACATGCCTCCACCATCCAAAACATACACACATTCAGACTTCCAGAAAAACACACAGAAAAAACACACACACTGAGTTACAGCTACAGTAGTATACACTGTCCTATGCTAAGTGCTCAACAGTATAAAGTGTCTAAGAGGTCACACAGTAGCAATGCAACACAACTATTTTGACTACTGTCACTGTCAGCTAATCACCTGGATCATTAAGGGAGGATCAGATCAAGAAAGAAAACAAATACAACAAATTAAAGTGAAAATAAAGTATCTGATAGGACCATTTCACTCCTTTAATATACAAAATAAATGAACACTGTGATATTTCACAGTAGTGGAACATGTCCGCTTTGTATTATACTACCTACAGTACAATACAAATCTCTGTGGTAGCTCTACACAGTAGAGTTCCTGCTCACATTTGTATGAGATATCCAGATTGAAAATTTCTTGATTTGGGTTTAAACACCATGCAAAAAAACAAATTAAAACTGTTTTTTGTGTTGCAGGTCAATTTGCTTAAAAATTATCAGCTGTTTGGTGTGAAAGTAAGCAATAAGACGCATTAACTCACACCGAGCATCGTGTAAAAGCAATTCACGGTGAGTCAGGTATTGCTGTAGGTGTTACCACAGTTGGCCCAGCAGTAAGTGGCCAGCAATCAATCAATTAGTTCTTGTAAGACAGCTATGCTGTGTCAGCTGACAGCTAGCCTCCCACACCCATCACATACCTACTGAACGGATATGGTGGTCTATTTAAAGGTCCTTACACTCGCATTCACTCTACACTGGTGTGTGTTGTGCTGCCGCCATGGCTAGTGGCTGAGCCCCTTGAATGGCAGGCTCCACCTGCTTTGGCTCTGCTCTGCTTTTATGCACCCTTGAGGGAATTTATTCCCACTGGTGGATCATTTGAAATGCTCCCTGCATATTATATATCATAGTGTAATGTGTGCTGAATTTCCAAAGCAGGAAATGTCCACTAGTTTATAGAACCACATCGCCAAGTCAAACTGCATGTCTGTCTCCATTTGCAGGAACTAATAATGTGATTGTTTACAGAGCTGGTGATGATTTTATTGATGTTTTTTTGAATTAAATCCTATCTGTATGACAAGATTTGTTCTGTAATGGATCCATTACTAAAGCAAACATTGAGTGACTTTTGTGGAATATCTGTGTCAAGTACAAGTCATAATCATAATGTCACAAAAGCATTTTTTGTGTCTTATATGTAGCGAGCTGACACGACTGGTAGGAACATCAAAGCACTGTTGAACAACGGGAAAGATGGTTCCTATGAAGTATTAAATGACCACAAATCCTTGAGTATTTTCTAATGAAAAGGTGTCAGCTCCCTGTACTGACCACACCTGAGAACGGACGAAGAGAGAAAAAACACAGCAGAGAGTGAAGGGTTTACAAATAAAAGACATACATGTGCACAGCTTACTGAAACAACTCAAGGCAAAGTAAACCTCCTGGACAAACCAGATGGCTATTCCTGAAAAGGATAGCATCAGAAACTGTAAATTTTCTCTACAGAAACTTTACAGTGAGGTGGATGCATGACTTTAAAGACACAACAGGTTTTTATGTGAGCTGTAAAAACAGCTAGACTCGGTGGTAGATCACACTCCTGGATCCTCTGAGTTTTTGTCTTGCTCCACAGGACCAGACAGCTGGCTGCTACTGCCCTCTGCTGGGCCTCCTGTGGACTCGCTCTTTGCAGTGGTGCTTGATGGAGGACCATCAGTGACATGGAGGGCTTTCATTTTGGCCTGGGCAGGACTGCCAGAGCGGCTGCGGCTGCGGCGGCCGCGGTGCTTGCCCTTACGTGGACTAGGACTGCGGGATCTCATCTTCATGACAACAGTGCTGTCATCTTCTGAAGTGAAGTCAGAGCTGTCTGAAGAGCTAGTGTCATCACCTGAGGTGGGAAGCAGGATCTGACGGCAGATGAAAAAGAGTATAAGAGTGGAAGACATTTGAAATAAAACTGTATAAATGCAGATAAGAACACCAAGAGGAAAAGCATTTGGCTGTTTTAACCTCAAGGAAGCAGTGGGTTACAATTACCTGAAATGGCTCTGTTACACCCACAATGCTGCTCATGTTGTTGCTATAGTAACCCAAGATAAAGTCTCCTGAGCCTTTAGGCAATTCCTCCTCAGTAAAGGTTACCTGGAAAACAGTCGGTAAGACGTTCATTAAATGTGAAAGAAAATTATCCTTGTATGGAAGTCTACACGCATCCAGATTACCTGATGTTCTTGTCGAAGAAAATCTGATTCCTCCTGCTTGGCCCACACATATCCCACATAGTCCTTGTAGTGTTTGAAAGCGACCTATGGGAGAAGCAGCAACATCATGAAGTGGAATTGCTCGATTACATTTGCTAATGCACAGAAATACTTGTCATGCTGCACTTACCTGAAGAAGTATTAATGTAGTGCATTTGTTTGTGGGCACACTAGTTACCTTGTAAAGTCCAATCCAGTCCCAAGAGCTGCGAGAGTAGTTGGGTGCCAGTTTGAATATCGCTGTGGCATCAGCAATACTATTCCACTCATCCTCTACTATGATTGTGATCAGGGGAATATCCACCTTGTATGGGAACTACAAAGAACATTTACCACAGTTATTTAATGCCAAAGTGCTGTAAGGTTTCAAAAACTGACCTAAATGATAACGAGAGCAGAGGATCAACCTCATCCAAAATGTCAAGATCCAAAATGCTACATGACCATCACTGACCCTGGAGGTTAAAACTGCTGGAGGTTTCTTCCTGTTAAAAGGGAGTTTTTCTTTCCCACTGTTGCCAAGTGCTTGTTCATTGGGGGTCATCTGATTGTTGGGGTTTTCTCTATGTTATTGCTGTCTTTACCTTACAATATACAGTGCATCCACAAAGTATTCACAGAGCTTCACTTATTCCACATTTTGTCATTTTACAGCCTTATTCCAAAATGCATTAAATTCATGTTTTACCTCAAAATTCTACACACAATACCCCATAATGACAAAGTGAAAAAGTTTGCTTGAAATTCTTAAACTGCTTGAAGCACCTTTGGCAGCAGTTACAGCCTCAAGTCTTTTTGAGTATGATGCTACAAGCTTGGCAGATCTGTTTTTGGGCAGTTTCTCCCATTCTTCTCTGCAGAACCTCTCAAGTTCCATCAGGTTGGATGGGGAGCGTCGGTGCACAGCCATTTTCAGATCTCTCCAGAGATGTTCAATCTGGGTCAAGTCTGGGCTCTGGCTGGGCCACTCAAGGACATTCACAGAGTGGTCCTGAAGCCACTCCGTTGTTATCTTGGCTGTGTGCTTAAGGTCGTTGTCCTGTTGGAAGATGAACCTTCGCCCCAGTCCAAGGTCCAGAGTGCTCTGGAGAAGGTTATCATCAAGGATGTCTGTGTGCATTGCTGCATTCATCTTTCTCTCGACTCTGACTAGTCTCCCAATTCCTGCTGCACCAACGCTCCCCATCCAACCTAATGGAGCTTGAGAGGTTCTGCAAAGAAGAATGGGAGAAACTGCCCAAAAATGTGTGTGCCAAGCTTGTAGCATCATACTCAAAAAGACTTGAGGCTGTAATTGCTGCCAAAGGTGCTTCAACAAAGTATTGAGCAAAGGCTGTGAATACTTATGTACATGTTATATTTTTGTTTTTTTATTTTTAATAAATTTGCAAGAATTTCAAGCAAACTTTTTTCACTTTGTCAT
>VUQS01013701.1:2419-24875 GCA_015108495.1 Heterochromis multidens
GCAACAAAAAAAACCCCCCCCCCCCCCCCCCCCCACACACACACACACACACACACACTCCCCACCCTGCACCACTTAGTGGACAGGCAGTGGAGCACTTGCTTTAACAGACTGATTCAGCTTCACCGACACAAGGACAGATACAGGAAATTGTTTCTACCCCATGCAATAACTCGTGACAACTCAGTACTTCTGTCAAACAGAGAAGCCTCAGCACTCCCAGCTCTATAGTTTGTTTCAAACTCTGCACTATTTACTACACTTTGCACAATTTGTATGTTGCACGCACAAAGCTATTTTATTTTACTGAGGGATTTTACTTATTGGATTATTGGGTATGCTTTATCTTTTTTTTTTACACCCCTTTTTATAAACCGTTTTCCTTTGTTTGAATCATAGTATTATGCTTCTCTACTGATTGATTGATTTTTCCTTTTTTTTTTTATTCTACTGAGTCAGTTTAGTTTTCATTGGTTGTTTGTCCTATTCTGCTGTTGTAATAATATATAAATGTTCCAAATTTTGTGATAAATAAGTTTTATTTTTTTGGATCAATGGATCAGACAGGCTGAGGTGAAGACCGATGGGAGCTTTGAGCAGGTTCAGTAGTGCAGATGGGCGGCAGATGTGTAGTGATTCTGGAATATAGGGAACAGGATCATGACTGAATGAAGAGTACTGACTCTATCTTTAGGCCAAGTATTGTCTTTCCCATAGCTGGCCTGAGTACATGTGTTACTACGCTGTTTGACTCAAAGAGAGGAAAAGAAGCCAAAGAAAATACACTGCAGAGCTTGATTGTGAATGGGTGGCGGGTGTCAGGTGTGCAGGCTGACTGCAGAGCAGCTGATCAGTGAGTGTCAAATTCAGATACACACAAAAAAACATGCACAAGACAAAATGGGGGCAACAGGAGACAAAAGGCCTCATTTCTCAGTTTGTACATCCTCGATTCATAGTTCCTCCCAGCAGAGATGTGAGCAGAAGAAGTGAAGCAAAAGACATTTAACAAAAATAAGACATCCTTGCTGAAGCATCTCATTTGATAACAATGTCAGTGTTTGCCACAGCTGCATCATAAATTGTTTTCCTGCTGTATTTTATGATGTTAACAGGTGTTAGTAGTGTTAATGACAATTTTTAGATTTAGGGCCACTTTAAATTAAATTCACAACATGGCACAATGTGACAAGATATCAGACCTTTGTTTTTTATCTCATACAGAAACAGTGAATGTCAAACATATGAATAAAAAGACTAGCTGTTTGAAGAGTCCCCCTTCTTCCACCTGTGCGCGATGCCTCATTCATATGCTGAAATTAAAACACTTCTGGCAAAGGACACCTGTGCATCCTTGATTATAGCTCCTCCTATAGTCCTATAGGGCCAGATTTACTAACATGTTGCGCCAGTGCAAACTGGATTTTGGTGTAAAAAAAGTACTGTCTGTATTTACAAAGACAGCACAGTCAGAAGATTGCGTCTAAGAGGTGGGAACTCAGAGAATTTTGTGACTGACGTTGTTGCATATGCATTTCTGGGAGTTCTTTTCTTAAGGAGCAAATTATAGAGAGGAGAATTTTTAATTCAAGCGCGCAAGCTGATTTACTGCAAATTTACTGCAAATTGCACTGATATTTAACACAGAAAAAATACATGTTTTATTTTGCACTTGATGCAAATGATATGGCGGCAGTTTCTGCTGCACGGAGGAGGAGAGCACGTGCTGGAAGAGTGACACATTTCTCCACTTGTGCCAATCTACTTGCAATGCCAGACAAATATGTGATAAAAACATATAAATTACCAAGCTATCAATTCCAAATGTGGTCAGTGAACTCAGAAATGACCTTGAACCTCCAACCAAACGGAATCAAGCAATGCCAGCGGCAACGAAACCTCTTGCAACTTCAGTTTTTGGTGTTGGATCCTTTTGAATATTTTGTGGCTTCTGTGGCAGGAATTTCACAGCCTGCACAATGGGGTTCAAAGCAAAATGGCTGAAGAATGGCGAGAACGGAGGGATGACGACGTTGACTTTGGACCCTATCCTGAAAATAATCAGACCTTGAATGCACGGGAAGTCTTAATAGCAGCCCATTTTTAATTTTGATGTTTTGTTTGGTTTGATAGTTTGAAGATGCTGTTTTTGTTCTGATATAGACACACACACACACACACAACGCCTCCATGAAATCTGCAAATCCTTTTCTTTTTTAAGTAAACAAGTCCAGCAGAGACAAATTGTGGTGGTAATGTTAACACCACCTACTGCAGAGTATAGAAATAAACTTTTGGCAATCATACATTTCTGCTTCATTTTATCCCTTAAAGTGATGTAAGTTGTCTTATACAAGAATGCCACAGAATGTGATGTCAAAATATTGTCCTGCGGTTTACAGTCCTACACCAGAGCCTGTCAGTTACTGAAGTTTGTTTCCATTATAATGACTCTGTCTGCCAGACTGTGACTGTAGACCTACATTTAACGTACACATGTATGACCTATATTTATATGCTTTTCTGATTATAATTAACAAACTGTGTCTGTCCTGTTAGTATATTACCTCCAACTGAATATCATCTCTTAGTTTAGGCAGGGAGGGCAGAGGAGAGGAAAAGGGTTCACTGTTTAACTATGAACTGTATCTCCAAGTAGAATCAACACGTTTTTAGACAGAGGCTATCAATTATACCATATTGTACAACATACTTTAAAATCTAATCTGCTCACCTTAACTCCTGTTTATTTTCTTATTCTTTTCTTTTTTCTGTTTTATTTTGGGATTCAGTACCTGCAGATTGTTATTTACTCACTGTAAGGATTGAAAATTACTCAAATAGTGAAAATGCAAATGAACAATATAATGCTCATCCTACTGTTTTTGCTCTGAATGAAATTCCTAAAATTTGAATGTATAAGAGCCCTAAAGCCCCTCTCCAAAGCAACACAGCAACAGCTTATCTGTGCTCATGGAAGGCACCGTGACTTATAAAATAAACATTAGTTACAGCCCGTGTACATGAAGATATACTGGCCTACATACAATGTGTGATGAATGCACTTTACTCCCAGGCATGAAAATTTAGTCCTTTTAAAAGTTTTGAAAGCACGCTGGGGGGCTTGTACTCATACACACATATATTTATTCACTTTTGTCTTCATAGCCCCATTGCTTCTAACATTTTCTTCATATCCTGCAAAGTATTGTTGAAATTACTTTCCCTGTAGTTTCCATCTACAGGTCTGTTTCATAATTTACTCCTCGGGTTAGGATATAAATCATACGTTCACAAATTCCAGCAAACGAGCCTAGAGATTTCAGAGAATGAAGCCCACTCTCATACAGTTGGTAAGGCTGTTCCCCAGTGAGCTGTGCTTGATTTTTAGCTCTCTTCTGCTGCAGCACAGTGTGGTGCTTCACTCCAAATGGCCATCTGAAAATGCTTCCCCTCTGAAACTGTAAATCAAACACATTCAAATCTGGGAGATGAAGTGGAAGCGAAACCCGAGGACGTCACTTTAAAACAGCGTGAGCCTGAACCTTCTATCTCTGCCTGCTCCAGCAAAGCAGCCCTGACATGTGAAAGGGGCTGTCCACTGGTTTAGTGATCAGACAAATCAGGATTGAATGATTGGAAGGATTATGTGCTAATGAGTGCTTCTGATTATAATGAAAGAGGACTCTTCAGAGGTGAGCTGAGGTAAATTATTATACTCTGAAGGTTAGGATTCCTCTTCACAAAAAAGGGTGTCTTTTTCTTTTTTCTTTTAGCTCTTTTGAACGTTAACGTCATTTAAGGTGATACTTCCCCCAAAGTCTGTCTGAACTTCTTATCTCTCAAGACCTGTAAAACATTTCTAGTCAGATTTTTCAGTCAGCTAAGAAAATGAATATATCTTGACGAAGTTTCAAGGTGAAAAATGCAAAAAAAAAAAAAAGAAAAAGAAAAAAAATTAACATCCAAACTTCTGAGTCTTTAACAATAAAAAAGTTTCTCCATTATCTTTATCACTTTGTCAAAATGTCTCCTAAACTCACTTGCACATCATTTGGTGACCTTTTTGCTTTGGATTTCAGTTGCTGGTGCCTAGAAACATTATTCCTTTACTACCTTACTAAACACCATACAAGGAGCTACTTAATAACAGCTATTTTTTTTTACTTCCACTTATTAAAGTAGTGTCATTAAGTGATGTGTTTGGAGTGAAAATTTAAACAGTGCTTTGAAGTCTAAACCTTTTGGTGGCTGTAGCTCAGGAGGTACAGCAGGTCATCTGTTAATCAGAAGGTTGGTGGTTCAATCCCTGGCTCCTCCAGTCTGCATGCCAAATATCCTTGGGCAAGATACTAACCCCAAGTTGCTCTCCGATGCATCCATCGGAGGATGAATGTGTGTGAATGTGTAGACAGAAAGCACTTAAGCATAGAAAAAAAGTGCTTGTATGACTGGGTGTGAATGGGTGAATGAGGCATGTTGTATGGGAGAGTAGAAAAGCGCTATATAAGAATCAGTCCATTTACCATTTATTGAAGAGGTTCACAACTGTCATCAGCCCAACAGAAATATGAACATCTGGGCCAAAGCCAGTTGGCCTAACAAAACAAAAAATTTAAAGCAGTTTATTTTTTTCAATTTACACATCTGTGCTTGCAACTTGGACCGCAGTGCACAGATTGTAAGAGACCATTTATTATCTTTATTTTTACCCTGATGAGCATTAATAAGAGATTCAAATTCTGAGCAAGTGATTTTAAAGCAATTTTATACTCATGTACACTAAATCTGAAAAAGAAGAGAACCAAAGACCTGTACTTGTTGATCTTATATGAAATTTACACATCTGTCTACTTAGTGGTTTGAATACTCTTTTTGTGATTTGTACATTGCTCGCTCTCACTGTTTAACACCACCAGAGGTGCAGCTGAAAGAATAAGACCAAGGCCCCAGTCACACAGGCCTAGAAACAGGCTGGTAACCACCTCAAAGTGAATATTTCCCAACGGGTCTGTTGTGAGGTGACACTGGCCACAAAGAGGTACATAGAGCTGCATTGAAAAACTCCTTACAATTCCTTTGGTCACTAGCAGATTTCCGCGGTCGCTGACTTGTTTGCAAACACTCGCCAACTACTCACCGAGCGGTAGTGAAAATGTTAAGAGTGCGACACAACCATTCGCCTTTAAAGTAAAAGTTGTACCAATCACCAACCTGTTGTGGAATCACCTTTTTTCCCTAGTGACTAGTGGTTACTGTGGGGTCACTGACCAGTCTATAGGCCTGAGTGACTGAAGCCTAAAAGAGTCTCACACAGCCAGCCTCAAGTGGCCATTTGAGGAACTGCAGTTTTTGCCATTTTTTTGCACTGGTTTCATTTTTCAGCCCTGAAGGCAGGCACTTCTTTCTTCTTTCCTCTTTCAACTCTCGTATTTAGTAAGTGGTGCATTTCCAGACACCATCTGACAGCCTCGCCCAGTTTGTGTGGCAAATCTGTGTTGTCTGGATCAGGGATCCAAGATGTGGCAGTTGTCTTATGTAATAATATGAGTAAATATAGACCCTAATGAACACTCATGTAAATACAACTATTGGTAAAAGGAAAAAAACAAAACAAACAAATGAAACCATAATACAAGATTTTCAACAACATCAAACACAATTAAAGAACAATCAGCCTCCTGTTTAATCTACGCCTGGTTTTATCTCTTGCTGACATGACTAATCACTTCATTTAATGCTTAATACAACATGTGTGGGCAGGAAATTGTGACAAAGAGGAAGAAAATGAATCGTAATGCAAAACACCCTCAGATAAACAGATACTGAATTAATGAAGTCTGCTGTGACATCAGAAGGTGTAAAATTAAGTCAGTAATATGCTAAAATATCCAAATTCATTTGTCTCTTAGCAGTTTATTTAATTTTTTTCTGTTGCATATTTTTTGTCACATTAACACGTCCAGCAACAAAATGGTCCACTCTGGTTTCAGGACATCAGACACACAAACTGTCTTCACTGGACTGAATGAAATATAGTGGATGCTCAGTTATGAAATCCATGTTCCCGTTCACGTGTTATGTCATGTTTCAATTTGTTTTCTGTCAGTCTGTCACCAAGAGTACACAAAAACACTCATCCAGATTTCATAAACCTCAGTAGCACAAGGCCAAAGGACAAGCCCATTAAATTTTGGTGCAAATTGGATCTCTTTCTTTAAAACTGAAGGACTGGACTGAAAGAGAGTCCTCAGCAGAGGTCTACACTCTGTGAGTGCCCTTCTAGTTTTAGTATTCATTTATTAAACTGGTGTCGTCCACCCACTAAAAAGGGTGAGGGGAACCTGACAGGGTGGACAATGATACTAGGAACCTGATGAGACACTATAGATGCCATTAAGCAGATTTGCTCACTTTAAAACAGCTGTCTGTAAAGATTATGCTTTACCAACAGTAGAAAAAAAAGCAACTAAAACAGAAGCATTGTCTGCTGTGGATGGATGTCTATCTGCCTCATTGTTACATCACTTCAAAAACAAAGCTTTTACAGGACTCTATGCAGTCCTATTAAAAATTAAGTATAAACCATGTTTCAGTAGCTTGTAGAACCACCATTAGCAGCAGTAAGTTAAAGTAATCCTTTTCTGTATGACTTTATCAGTCTCTTACATTGCTGTGGAGGAATTTTGGTCCACTCTTGTTTGTCACATTGCTTAAGTTCATTGAGGTTCATGGACATTGGTTTATGCACAGCTCTCTTGAGGTCTTGCCACAGCACTTCAGTCAGGTTGTAGTCTGGAATTATTTTTCAGCCATTCTGTTGTAGATTTGCTGTTGTGCTTGGGATCGTTGTCCTATTGGATGACCCAGTTTCATCCAAGCTTCATCTGTTGGACAGACGGCCATTCTAGAATACCTTGAAGTCATTGAGCCGACCATGAACTCCTCTGTATACCAAAGAGCCCAAATCATCAGTCCTCCATCACTGTGCTGACAGTTGGTAGAGGTGTTTGTGCTGATGTGCTGTGTTTTGTGCTGACTTTGGTCTCGGCTATCCAAAGGACATTGTTCCAGAGGTCTTGTGGTTTGTTCAAATGAAACTTTGCAAACCTAAGCTGTACTAACATGTTCTTTTTAGAGAGAAGAGGCCTTCTCCTGGTACCCCTTCCAAACAAGCCATACTCGATCAGTCTTTTTTAATTGGACTGTCATGAACTTTAACATTTAATATTGAGTTTTTGAGCATTATGCAGTTTCATTGCACAGTCTGACCTTGGGGTAAGTTTACTACATGTCCACTCCTGGGAAGACTGTCAACTGTCTTTAATGTTTTCCACTTGTAAATAATCTTTCTCACTATAGAATTGTCTCACTTCAGATTGTTTGGAAACTGCCTTCAAACCCTGATGGGCAGCAATAGTTGCTTCTTTAAGATCATTGCTAAAGGCTTTCCTACTTGGAATTATGTTAACACACACCTAAATGCTCCAGACCAGCAAACTGCAAAAACCTAAGCTTTTATCGATGTACTCGCACTTCCTGATGATCAGTTAATCAAGTGCATTTGATTATCAGCACCTGGCTGTTACTTTCCCTCTTAAGTCTTATGATGGATGTAAGATGTAAGGAGGATGTAAGGGTGTACTGAGTTTTTACAGGACTGGAGAGATTCCTGTGAAAACTCTCTTTTTCACCTGACTGAATGTCTTTAGAGGTTTTTAATTTTATTGCCATTTTCAAAGTTACAAAGCCTCAAACTCTTAATAGTGAGATACATGTTTTGGCAGGGTAATGTCATGTGATAAAAGTGCCATCTTAGTCCTATTCATACCCTTTGGAGCCTGTTTAAACTTGCACATTTGAGCCCTACTGCTACTACACACACTGGTTATGTTTACTTCAGCATTTTGCTTTTAAAGTGAGCAGGCTGCTACTCACTTTGAAATTTGCTGAGATCCATTTGTTTTTCCATTCAGATGTTTGATATAAACATTACCTGAAGTTCCTAACCTTTACGTGCAGGTTTTTATTGCACTGTTGCCACTTGATTGGCTGAGTGGGTAATGGCATGTTTGTAAAAGTATGCAAATGTAGCTGATAAAGTGATTGTTGAGTGTATAATTTCCTCAGTGAATCCAGTTAACATTTCAAAACTCTACTTGTTTGAAGAAAATAAAGTTCTCTACACTGCAGAGCAGCAGACAGCACATGAAAAGTAATGATATTTAGTCCACATCACTAGATAACATTTAAATAATTTGTTCTATTTTAAGGTTATCTTTATTGTTCTACTAGTGGGAATTTGTGGGGCAAAGATAACCTTGAACTAAAAGAGCTTGAGGAAAAATAGATCTTCAGTGGCCTTTTTTTCCCCTAATGTTTTGTTGGTAAAATTAACACACATATATTGTGAAAGACAGAAGATAAAGAAAGAAGAGACAGAAAGGGAGCTCACTCAGGCTGTCAGAGAAAGGCAGCCAGCTGTTTCTGCTCAGCAGCTGCAACAATACTCAGTCAATGAAATCAGTTAGTGTCTTTATGTGTGGTAATGGGGGGGGGGAAGAGAAGACACAAAGGATTACTGAGATAGAGAACTTTCATCAAAAGTCAGTTAGCATGTTAAAGTCTCCTGTGGTGCAGATTGTTTGGATTTACTGAAGAATGACACATTTTTTAATGAAGCTGTCAGTAAGTGGCATATTAAGTTTGTATTGTAAGTGAACAATATCAATAGGAATCCCCTCACATATATATATTACATTTTGATTTTCATGCCCTGTTATTTTTGGTTGGAAAAGATGCATAGAGGCATGTTTTCATAAGGTAAGCTGCAACAAATGACTAAAAATACCTGAAATTTAGTACTGTAATGTACCATTGTTTGTGAATATTGTTGAACACTGTGAATGCTAGATATGCTACACATAGACTTTTTGTTTTATGTGGTTTTCTTTGTTTGTGTGGCCATAAACAGTGTGAAGGTTTAGGTTTGGCTGAGACTTGTGTTCGCAAGCCTGGTGAATATGTCTAGATTGGTTGTTACATTGTTGAATATGACATTTTTCTTCAGACCTTACAGAGAGATGAGCAGGGACGAAGCACCAAAAGCTGCTATCTTGTTATAGTTTGAGAAAGACAAGAAACTGAGTTCAGAACACAAAGGTAATG
Source organism: Heterochromis multidens (assembly GCA_015108495.1). Classification (NCBI taxonomy): domain Eukaryota; kingdom Metazoa; phylum Chordata; class Actinopteri; order Cichliformes; family Cichlidae; genus Heterochromis; species Heterochromis multidens. Next base: position 11,588 of record VUQS01013701.1, read on the forward strand.
CTGTTTTAGTTTAGTTATAAACTGACAGTAGTAAAGTTTATATTATATATAGCACACAACAGTTTTTACAGTAAGAACCTGCTATATTAGATACATATACTATAGATACTATACTCATACATCGTATGAGAGTTTATTCACTAAGCGTCACAGTCCAACAAAGTTACAGCCACTTTAAAGAAAGTTTCACTAACACCAGCTAACAACAGCTAACACCGGCTAACAGCAGCAAAAACAGCACCTCCACCTCAGCATGTCCTCAACAACTCACCTCAGTATGGCTGTCATCGGTCAGAAGTGAGCTTCGCTGACTCATCGACTCGTATCGGACTCCTTTCACAAAGTTTTACAGCCTCTTCCAGAATAAATAAAGGTGGACCTTCTCACCCAGAATGGATAGCTGAGGTAAAGAGTGGACTGACAGCCTTCCACAGGTAGAGAAAAACACTGCAAACATTAATCCCTGTTATGTACTGAGTGTTTCTCCTTCTCTCACCTCTTTTCACTCACTGTGTGTTTATACACCACTCTGCATTTAATCATGAGTTATTATTAATCTCTGGCTCTCCTCCACAGTGTGTCTTTTGTCCTGTCTTCCTCCCCTCACCCCCAACCGGTCACTGATGGCTGCCCCTCCCTGAGCCTGGTTCTGCCGGAGGTTTCTTCCTGTTAAAAGGGAGTTTTTCCTTCCCACTGTCGCCAAGTGCTTGCTCGTAGGGGTCGTCTGATTGTTGGGTTTTTCTGCATTATTGTCGGGTCTTTACCTTACAATATAAAGCGCCTTGAGGCATCTGTTGTTGTGATTTGGCGCTATGAAATTGAATTGAAAAACTGAATTGAATTAATAGAAACACGCCGGTCAGCCGCGGCTGTTTTGGGGTACAGTCTAAATGTAATGTTTTGATCTCTCTTGACTGACTACAACATGTTTTTCCTATAGCAGCCACTGTAGCAAGGATTATGCACTTGAATTGGGAGGGGTAAGAAAATGGAACTCAGTTGACTGCGATCTGCAATCTACTGACATCTAGCAGTGAAAAATTTTACATATTGTAACTTTAAGAATTTTAAACCAAACGCATTTAATGCGACTGTGAAAGAAACATTATGCAATATTCAGATTACCGATAAATCCCAGTAAAATACTCAAACCCACACTGTGTTTGTCCATCTATGAATGTTTTGTCTCTTTCCTATCATGTAAGTGGCCCTCATCTCCAAGCGTATTGGTTCCTACTGAAAATGTAACACTCACTGAGGAACAGCATACTAATCCTGGGCCAGGACTCCTTCTGTTGTCAAATAGCCTCAGTTGGAAACACTTTTCTGAGATTCTGCTTCATGTTGACATGACTGTATCACATAATTTCTTGCACCTTTTAAGCTGCCAACTTCCCATTCTGCTACTACATCTTGAGTTTTTCTGCTGGATTAAGACTTGGTGGGGAGTCCTGTGAGCTTACTGTCAGTGAAGACTTTTGCATCATCATGCCCTTAGGAGATGTTGAACTGTATTCCAAAGAAATGCTTGTTAGGTTAACTGGTGATTCGATTTAGCCATAGGTGTGGATGTGAGAGTGTGTGGGTGTCTATCTCCATGTTAGCCCTGTGAAGGACTGATGGACTGGTTGGATGGATGGGCTCCAGCAACTTGACCTTTATCTGGAGGATGGAATGTATTATGTTACTTCTGGTTGATAGACTGATTGGTTATCCATTCATCCATCCATTTTCTTCTGCTTATCCAATTCAGGGTCGTGGTGGGGGCTAGAGCCTATCAAAGCTGTCATGGGGTAAGAGGCGGGGTACACCCCGGACAGTTTGCAGGGCTAACACTTAGAGACAAACGACCATTCATGCTCACATTCACAACTATTTAGAATCACTAATTAACCTAAAATGTATGTATGACTGTGGGAGGAAGTTGGGGTACCCAGAGAGAACCCACACAAGCATGGGGGGAAACATGAAAACTCCATTAATCCGATGGATTCAAACCCAGAAACCCCTCTTGCTGTGAGGCGACAGTGCTAATCACCAGACCACCCAGATTCTCTGAAAATTTTGTGGAAAAGAATAAAGTGCTCTGTAATCACATAATTATCTAAAACAGCTGGATCTGTTTTCCCATTTAGCTCACAGTACTCAAATAGGAGTGAAAAGTGTTAATTGTTGGGACTAATTTCAGGAGCAGCTTGCTTAAACTAGGCTAGTGCCTTCATGTGATAGAAGAACTTGGTATTGTGTATGGAAAAGGCATGCGTTTTTAATTGCTTATGGCAATATTTCAGTGTATTGGTTCTTTATTGGTTTGTGTTAGAATTTAATAATAACATCATTAAGAAAAATAGACAAAAAAAAAAGAAAAGGAAACAAACCAATATCTACATTTCTGGTGACCACAGCAACCAAGAAGTACTTTGACTGCGGTGGACATTTATTTTATGTCATTAATATTTGTATCCGATATCCGAGAGTTAGTTATTTAACTTCGGCAAAATTTTCTTTGATTACACGTCTCTCATACATGCATAAATGAGCATCCCACACATGTACAATCAAACAATTACAAAATACTATAAAAATACTATTGTCTGCAGTCTGATTTTGTTAGCTCCAGATGATATTATCGCAGTGAGACAGTGCTGACAGAATTGCTGAACCATAATAACTGTAGCCGACAAAAATTTCTACACCTCAGTTCAGGCGATACGATGTTAACTTGCTAAACCTGAGCATAAACTAACAGAGAGTGAAGAGTGACAAACACACAGAGCAGGAGGTAAAACGGGCCTGTTGGAGCAAAGCAGGAGGGGTGACCGTGAGGAGAGCAGGAGAAAAAGGTTAAGGGGAGGTTAAATTAAATCCATGACACTCCAGCTGTTCAGTTCACAGCGGTGCTCCTATCGCTCTCTGCTCTCCTTCACTCTGCTCTCTACCTCTCTGCCTTTCCTTGCTCAGTGAGACTGACTGGGTCACTTACTAATGTGTCAGTTTATGGACTATTAGTGTTACAAGACAAAACACACAGTTATAGTAGGATTAAGTTTAACATGATATATTTAAAAATAAAGCTTTCACATTAGCAGATGTTGAGGATAAATATATAAAGAGGAAGGTGGGAAGCATAAATCATACTTCCTCCCAGGACAGCTGGGTTCACTTCCCATGTGGGTTCATAATTTCTCCACTTAGCTTTCTATTGTTTATTGAAGTTTTATTTTCACCAACTCTTTATTTTAATTTTCAGTTGCAAAAGTACCTGGTTAGGTTTAGGAAAAGATCACATTTAGTTTTTTTTTTAAGTATATTTTTTGGGCTTTTCAGCCTTTATGATGTTAGTTCAGTGAAGAGAGAACAGGTGAAGACACATGGTAAATGGAAACCGGACCTCTGCATAAGCCTTACGGCATATAGGTCACCTGCTCAACCCAGTGAGCTAAACCAGCGCCCTAGGAAAAGAGCATGGTTTGATCATGGCAACCTACGTTTTTGGAGCATGTTCTCCTTTTTCAAACCCTCTAGCATCATTGAGATATACACCTGCGGTGTATCTTATCACATCTAAACACCTGATCAGGAGACACATTTAAATGCACTGGGTGTCCATAAGTATCATTTCTTTCAACGTGCAGGGTTAATGTTGTGAACAGGCAAAATTGAGCCGAAACCACTGTCTTTTCCTAAATGTACATTAGTAATTTTGGTGCTGAGGCCTAACCAAGTGTTGATGCTAAAAACAAATGAAAACACAAAGCTTTGAAACAGGACACAAACTGCAGTCGCCTTGCAGACAGTCTCGTAATGTCTGTCACTGTCACCCTTCCTGCCTTCCTATGGGCGTTGTCATTCTCAAACAGGATTGTTTGTGCCAACTTCAAAAGAACAAACTCTGGAATGTCAGTTATTCTGACAAAAAAGCAGAACTTCACCTTTTTCATCGTCCTCACCAATGAAAAAGGTGATTTTTCATCCATAAACAGAAGGATGCACATATGTGCGTGCGTGTGCACACACAGACACACACTGTCTTTGAACTTTAGGAGAGTTGTGAAGGGTAGAAACTTGAAAGCATTCATTTAAGATGGACAGCTGGCTGGTAGGACGATGTAACCTTTTAGTTCATGAGCCTCAAGACAATTACAGCCAAACAAATCATATTAAGACGTCACAGCTGTGCCCAACAGAAACCTGAAAAGAAACCTGCAAATAGTTCATGTGTTTTACAGGCTGTGTGGAGAAATTGGAACCTACATAGCACTAGCTACACATCCCTATACTGTACTTCTGTATAAAGATTGACTATTGAAATCAGTGCTGCTGGGTTACTGCCTTGACTGCAAAAGACACAGTTAACAATGGTGACTCCTCAGCAGTGTTCAGTGTGACACATTCCAAAGTAACGTGTTACTGTAATCACATTACATTTTTCAGTAACACAGTAATGTAATGCATTACTGTACTAAATTCAGTAACATGACATTATAGTAATTATGTCGTTACTTGCATTACAAAGGTTCTTCAGTTATCTGCACACTGGGCAGACAGAACGGGGGAAAAAGCCCCCATAACCCCCAAAAACAAACATGCTTTGTAGGGTGGTATATAAATAAAATTGAACTGAATTATATTGAATTGAATTTTCTTCCTGCGCTTGTGCTACAATCAGCTGATTTCAGTTTGTGTGCTGGGAGGAGAGAAATGGTGGTGTGATCTACAGCTTTTGAGGAGTGGAGAAATGGAAATTACTTTTATTTTCACTGCACAAAAAGAAAGGAAAGGACAGAAACAACTGCATAATACTGCTGACACAATTTCAGCTCTTTGCAAACATCTGCACAGACAACATGCTAACACAAAACTAGCCAAGAACCCAGAGTGATGTTAAAGCTGAGTGCATGCTGACCCCAGCTCAGCAGCTAGACCCTGAAATTCAATGGGTAACGCAAATGTAGTGTAACAAGTAGTGTAATGAATTACCTTCTCCGGCAAGTAATTAAGTAATGTACGGCATTACTTTTAAGAAAAGTAATGAATAATGTGTAATACATTATTTTTGGACTCTGCCAGAGTAGCTTTGCATGATTCAGTTTAAAATAATCCTTGTTGATCTTCTGTCTGAGACAAGTTTTAGCTCTCTTCCCCCTTTTTTTAAGCCATCTTTTTACAGCCAGACTTGTGGGCCCAAGATGACCATATAAGGGATATCCCCTCTCACTGACATCATGAAGAGCTAAGAGGAGGAAAAAAAATGTCTAAAAAGGAGCATTTTCACAATCTGAAACCTCAGCTTTTGGACCATATGGAGCACTTGTATATATGCTGACCTCATTATTTGAAATGTGACCATGTTTAATATGAGTGCCCTCTATTGTAACTATTTATATATGACAGAAAAATAAGGAAAAGCACCATAGGTCCCATGGCAATGTTAATACCACCTGTTTCACCTTACACATATTAAGTTATTTTTATGCAGTCTTACACTTTGATTTATCTTGTTTTGCTGTCTGCAGCTGTATAAAAACGTATTTTTCTTGTGTACAAAATCCCTATTAGTCGTAATGATTGCTTTGACAGAGTAGGCATACTTGTCACACTTGGAAACAAATTAACTTCCTCCACATCAAATAAAAATCCGTCTGCAAAGTGAAGTCTTTTATGGGTAAGTTATTTTCAGGTAAAAACCATATTTCATGCTCCCATTTAAAGACAGAGATAAAGTAAATGTGCTTGTAAGTATAGTAATGTACAAACTGTGGGACACAGTTAACTTTTTGAAGATCCAGATGGATAAATATTGTGGAAACATCAGATAGAAAAACCATTTTCAACAGATGTACTTCCATCATTGTTTATCATGTTATTTCTTTTAATGACAAAAAATGCCTCTTCAAGAGTTTGCAAGATTTTCTCACTGCTTTGAAATTTGCCATTTGCCCTCCGCTTTCTTGAATTCGCCACAACGTAATTGACAAAAAATTTCTTAGGTGGAACCCAAACAACAGGCAGAATCTCAGAAAGAAAAGGAGAGATAACTTGAAAAGTGGAGAGAAGGGAATGTGGGAGGAATGTGAAGCATCTGAGAGTTGGGCCGGCTAATTAATTTCCCAGTAGTGCAGCACATTTGCTGGAGGCCATGTAAACACTCTCCTCCCCTCCGTAGCATGGCTTTTAAAGGGATCAGCTGTCTATTTAGTTACAGATTATCGCTCTGTGGGTTTATCTTCTACCCTGAGAGCAGAGGAGAAGGAAGATGACGACAATGGGACAGAGAGAAAAAGGAAGGTAAGGTGAAGGTAGAAAAGGAGCACAATGTGGAAATGTGAAGAGGAAAAAATACAAAAAAATAAGAAGGAAAATAGAACATCTGTCCATCCGTCCAGGAAGGGGGGGTGTCAGACTGTGGAAAAGCAGAAGTACAATATCAGATGAGTAGACAGCAGAGGGAGAAAGTGAAAAACAGGAAAGACAAAGGGAGGAAAGCACAGTCAAAATCTAGAAACATCTAGAAAAAAGTTGTGAAATTTACACTACACACTTACGGCATGGTTACAAAAACAAGTCTCTCCAGCAGTGATTTGTAACGCTTTTGCCTCCAAGTAACCAGGAACCATCATATCTTGCTGATCTCTTAACACCGTATGTTCCTTCAAAGTCACTGAGATCTGCTGACCAGCTACTCCTCCATGTTCCAAAGACTAGACTTAAGAACAAGCTTTCTCAGCCATAGCTCCTAAACTGTTTCCCCCCCTCCCCCATGTTAGGCTGGCCTACACCTTGCACATTTTTAAAGTATGCCTTAAAACTCATTTTTATTCTCTGACTTTCAACCCAGAGTGAGAGCTTAGGTAGTTAGGCTGTTGTATTGTCTCTTGTATTTTTGTGATCCTTTGGATATACACTATATTGCCAAAAGTATTCACTCACCCATCCAAATCATTGAATTCAGGTGTTCCAATCACTTCCACTGCCACAGGTGTATAAAATCCAGCACCTAGGCATGCAGACTGCTTCTACAAACATTTGTGAAAAAATGGGTCGCTCTCAGGAGCTCAGTGAATTCCAGCGTGGTACCATGATAGGATGCCACCTGTGCAACAAGTCCAGTCATGAAATTTTCTAATTCTAGTATTATTAGTACATTAGTGGTATTATAACGAAGTGGAAGCGATTCGGAGCAACAGGAACTCAGCAACAAAGTGGTAGGCCACGTAAAATGACAGAGCAGGCTCAGTGGATGCTGAGGCGTATAGTGCACAGAGGTCCCCAACTTCTGCCGAGTCAATAGCTACAGACCTCCAAACTTCATGTGGCCTTCAGATTAACTCAAGAACAGTTTGGTGTGGAAGAACTTGACTGACCTGCACAGAGTCCTGATCTCAACCCGATAGAACACCTTTGGAATGAATTAGAGCGGAGACTGTGAGCCAGGCCTTCTCGTCCAACATCAGTGTCTGACCTCACAAATGTGCTTCTGGAAGAATGGCCAGAAATTCCCATAAACACTCCTAAACCTTGTGGAAAGCCTTCCCAGAAGAGTTGAAGCTGTTATAGCTGCAACGGGTGGGCCGACATCATATTAAACTATGGATTAAGAATGGGATGTCACTCAAGTTCATATGCGTGTGAAGGCAGACGAGCGAATACTATAGTATATAATAATAATATAGTGTATTTATTAATGTGTCTTGGCGTGTGTGTGTGTGTATGGTGTAACTCTTATTTTATTGTGTAACCCTCTGCTTGATGTGCAGCACTTTGGTCCACTTGTTGTTTTAAATGCGCCTTATAGATAAAATTGGATTGGATTGGGAGCCTTCTGAGACATGAGCTTTATTTATCATCCTGGGGCTCAATTGTGTTGTCATCAATCCCATTTAATAACCTTCTTGCCTGCCTTCTCCTGGCCACTCAGTCTCCTTTCCACATCCTAAAAATTCAGTGCTATTCTGTCACTCTACCTTTCAGACCATTTTTCGTTCAAGCTGTCTCCTCCTCATCTTCACCTCATCCTGGACATTAGGGTTAAGCTTAGTATCCATCAGCCATGTGCTCTACCACCACCACCACCATCATCCTCTGGTGTTGTATGGTAGTATTAAAATAAAAGTGTTTTTCTTCTCTCTTGACAAGTTGACCAATGTTTTGATGCAGGGTAAGGCTAGTGGCAGATTTTTTTTCCTTTTTATAGCTCTCCACCTGTAAGTCTGTCACCCAAAGGCTGCGGGTAGATAAATGAAACTCGCTCTTCAATCTGTCTTTTTCTTGTTTTTCCTCTCTGAAATCTATTCACCCTTGTATTGACCAGATGAGCCTGCCTCACACTGTGGTTGTGCTGTGGGTTTGTCTTGGTTGCGGTTCAGAGGTCCACTGAAAATATTAAACTTCATATTGTAGGCCAATTTTAAAAACTCTTTGAGAGCGTTTTGCAGGGTTTAAGTTTTAGTTTTAGTGATTAAAAAAAGAAAATTATCATCAGACATGGATGTAATGTTAACTGACAATGAATACAGAATTTGATATTCATTTTAAACCAGTGAATTTTAAACTTGCAAACCTTAATTACCTTTATCTCCATATCTCTTTAAAGATGTAAAACTGGGTGACAGAGAAAGAGGTTACTCAGAGGTAATAAAAAGACTGAAGAGAGTCACAAAGAAATAGCATGAGAGAGAAAAAGGGGGACAGGGGCTCTGGCTGGAGCAGATGTGGTGCTTTTTCATCAAAGCCTCGCTGTACAACAGGAAATGAAAGACAACAAGACTGAACAAATACACGGGAGATAAACAAACAAACAAAGTGGTGCAAAAACACACAGCAGGGAGCCTCTCATCCATGCTAGGACAGCTGGCATCCCTCCATCTGTGACTCCACTCCTCCTTCTCCATTTACCGCAATCTATGAGCTACATCTATACCTCCATCCCAGTCCATCATTTCCAGTTTAGCTCGGAGTTTTTCATTATACAGAAACTAGAATATAACTTACAAGCACTCATTTTAGTCATAATAACTGCAGCACTATTTGTACCATTACCCCTTTAGCATCATTTTTAACACAAAGGGTCATCCGATGTCATAATCCATGTCCAAATACTGCTTCAATTCCCAGAAAAAAAACCAAACACCAGTGGGCCACTGAGAGATAATAATGGTCCAAATTCTTTCAGCTCCAGTCGAGTGATGAGTGTAGCCTGTAGTCTAGCTAGCTAGTTGACATCTCAAAATGATATGACATTTTATAGAGATTCAAAGTAATTTAGCATTTTCGAAATAAAATAATTGATATCAGGGGATTATGTCACTGTAATAAAGCAAAGAATTCAACAGTAGCTGAGAAAATTGTAAAGTCTATCTTAAAACAATAATATTTTATTCAACATATAACTGTGGAGTGCTGCACTACAGCATAAAGTCTTGTTTTCAGATAATTTATTCCACTTTTAATTGCAGTAGGCACGCTGGATACGTTTTTGTGTGTGTATGTGGAAAATTGCCCAACATGGCTCACCAACACTGATTGTTCATTTTAATTGTGACAGAGCAGCTTCTTTGTCCAAAATATGCCAGAAGAAGAAACATTTGCTAATTTATCGGCAGTGCTGTGAAACCACAGACTAAGAGGATTGCAGATGGCTCTTCAGCTAATGCTTTTCATTAAAAATTTGCAAAATGTCCCATTTAAATTTATGACTGTAGATTTGTTATTCAACCACCAAGAATAAGCTAAAGACATAGGCAGTGCACAGCCATCCAAACGTTTGTTTTTTTTCCCACTTTATTTCCATTTTTTCTCATGCTGATTCTGTTTATTTGGTTCTTTTCTTTCATTCTGTTTCTTTCTATTTGTGTTTCCATTTCCACTGGCCTTTTAAACTTGTGGTAGGGTTGCCCATCATGGTGCAAACTGGGGATTAACCTGAACTACAAATGCACAAAAACACACTGAATGGTTTTCTATCTCTTTCCAAAGAACGAAATATAAACTCTGCTGTTTACTGTAGATAACACCCTGCAAGAAGCATGTGTGTGTGTGTGTGTGTGTCTGTATGTGTGTGTGTCTGTAAGTGATGCTCCCTTGGTGCTTTTCTCATTCTTGTGCTTTTGTGAGAGAGACCTGCGACAGACATCCTCCACATGAAGTTCTGATGATGGTGCAGGAAGATATTTAACCCCAGAACCCCACACCATGATGGGCTTACAGCATCAGAGACAGAGTAACCCTACCCTGCTTTACCCAACCTGTTACTCTCCTGATTTGTAAATTCCACAAATATTCACTAATTATTTGGGTGTAAAAGTAACAAACAGTAATGGGCCCCTAACTCATATTTCCTTGAATTTATTTTCAAATAAATTAAATCAGTAACTGCCTTAACTTTGTACACAGATTGACACTAGGGCTTCTTGTCCTAGTGGTGAAGAAGCTGGATAGATGGGTCATTGCTTGACTGAGCCTTTATATATTCATATATGATGGATATTTTTTATTAGATAGGTACAGTCCTGTGAAAAAGAGTTTTCACAAGACGTTGTGAAAAACTAAGTCCACCCTTACTGCTTCCAAAGGAATTAGGAGGGTAAGTAGCAGCCAGGTGCTGTTAATCAAATGCATCATTAACAGGTATGGCCACCTTTATAAAAGCAAAAGTTTTTGTAGGTCTTGAGCATTCAGGTGTGTGTTAACACAATGCCACAATTTTCCCAGGAGTTGTTGTCTTAGCAAATTCACCCAGACTGTGCAATGCTCAAAACCCAAGAACTACAATTCAGACTCTACAGGCCTCGGTTAGCATGTTAAATGTTAAAATTCATGACAGTAAAATTCGAAAAAGACTGAAGTGTGGCTTGTTTGGAAGGGTTGCAGAATGGCAGGTTTTTGCAGTTTTTTTGCTAATCTATAAACAAAATAATTAATAAAAGACTATAAAAGAATGATTAAAATTTTCATGTGTCTGTATTTTGATCAATGAAAAACACATTTCTACAATAGCAACAGAAACATAATTCCATTTCAAATGCAGCTTGATGTTCAGTGAGTGATGCGCAGGCTCTCAGCTGGAACACTAAAGGTTCCAACACTGGAACACTCTGTCAGATGATGATGAAACTCAAACAATAAACACTAGCATGCTGAAACACACAAACATGCAGTCTGTATTTTTATGCTTACACACTGTATAAAAACCAGTCACACTAACATTTATTTTCCCATGCTAATCAACTGCTACTTTCCTAGCCCTAATCCTGCCCCTAACCCTAATCTAATCTAAACCTAAAGTTAAACTAGAAAAAGAAGATTCACATGATGGGGATTTGCATTTTGTCCTCAAGAGGGAGGCGAGTCCTCACAGAGTGACTGTAAACAGATTTACACCCCACAACATGAGTATTAGAAATGCAGAGATGAACTGTATGGTCCTGACACCTGGGAATATCCAGTATTTTCTGCATACATGCATATTAGAACAGTTGGATATGCTCAGTATGTCAGGTATGTAAACATGCACACATATGCTCATTAAATCCCATGGGATATTTTCCTCTCAGTGCAGAAGTGAGTTTCTTTGACTTATTTGAATTAAGACCATTTTCTACATTCTGTGCTGTTCGCCATCCTCCAAATCTATATTTTTTAAACTAAATAAATGTCCTAAATAAATGTGATATTATGTGGTCATAGTAGTAAAATAGTGCAGGAAAGTATATATGCAGTTTGATTCACAAATGCACACAAAATACGTGTTTGTAGCGCTGAAGAGGAACATAATTTTTCTAAGTCATCAAACCTTTTCTACCCTGGAGCTTCCTGCAGCAGACGCATGGTGGATCTGAAAATGCAACCCACCCCACTTTTGAGAAACTCACTCAGCAGTTCCACCTGGTTTTATTGATTGAAAAAACTACAGTATGGAAAACACACACACACACACACACACACACACACACACACACACACACACACAAAGATCACACAGTCACAATGTTTACATGGGATCAAGCCCAGAGAAGATGAACTGTGAACATAGCCAGGCTCTCTTTGTGTTAGCTGGCTTCACAAAACTTAAAACCCCAGTCAGAGATAATGGGTTCACAACGGTGGTCATTTGACTCTTCCGTGCGCGCAGACACACACACACACACACACACACACAAAAAATATGAAGATGAATTGAGTACCACCTACTCTAGACATTATCAGAGAAGCAAGTGATAGAGATCTATAGAAAAATATATCTAACAACAAAACAAAGTGGCACTCCTGCTGCAAATAAGATGTTGCAGAAAAGTGAATGATGATCACCAGAGGAGCAGGTGCACACCATTAACAGTCTCTAACCGGTGTGCTCGTTTTGACACTCTCAGCTGGATGAATTCAGGTGTGGAAATCACTTTGTTTCTAAATTAGTTTGTGATCAAGGCAAAACAAGTATTGATTTATGATTAGGTATTCTTGATGCTAAATAACCTAATGTAACTGAACAGTTTTGCTACTCTGTGCTCTAGTAGCTGTGATTCCAGCAGTGTAAAACAGACTTAGCAGCAAGTTAGAACCAGGTACAGAAACATTTATACATTTTCTGAATACATGCAAATTCCAGTGACAAAGCAGTGCACACAGTTTGTGCTGCTGTAACTTGGCTTCATTTGGTGGTGTTAGTGAGGTACAGCTTTTTTTTTTTTTTTTTTGCCTGTCTTGTTTGGTAGTTTTTGCAATCAGAATTGCGATCTGAATGCGACATTGTACCAAACACATTTGCTCTTCCAAGATGAGCTCTATAAATTCTCTAAAGGCTCATCTTGATCGTGTTTATTTATTCATTTTTATTAGTATTATTATTGTTATTACAGTACATGTATAATATGAAAATGTCTAAGCTGACAGGCGGGGGGAGAAGAAAAAGGTAGAAAGTATAAGGATAAAGCACAAATAGAAAAATGCAATAGGTCGTCAGCTGCTGCACCTGCAAGACAAAACATACAAGAGAAAAAACAAACAAACAAAAAAACAAACAAACAAGCACCTGGAAAAAAAACATGAGAAGCAGATACACAAAATACAAAGACACAAATCTACAATCTTGTTGTTTTGTGTGTGTGTGCGCGCATCTTTGAGGGCAAGAAGCCGCAATAACACCCAGAGGCAGAGAGAGAAGGAACAGGAGATGGTAAATGGACTGATTCTTATATAGCGCTTTTCTACTCTCCCGGAGCGCTTTATACAACATGCCTTCATTCACCCATTCATTCTCATTCATACAAGCACTTATTTCTATACTCAAGTG
>VUQS01013705.1:3374-14570 GCA_015108495.1 Heterochromis multidens
ATTAAAATATTTTTTTTTTTTTTTTTTTTTTAAATGCACAGACTTTGTGGCCCTGTCACAATCTACTGTAGAAGCCAGTCTTAAACTTAACGCCTACACTGAGCCACTAGGATTCCCTTGGATTTGGCGCCACCAAATGGATGATCCTGACACAGACTTTAAAACCTGTTTCTGGTTGCAGTAATGCTGCAATAATGCCTTGTGTTATTTACCTGTGTATTGCACTTTTCACAGAACTGTTTAATCTTGCCAGCAGTGATGTCCCCATCCTCATAACAGTCTCGGCACTCGTAGAGAGCCAGGCCTCCGCAGATCCGACATTCCCTTGGAGCTGGATAACAAAACACAAACCTTTCTCACTGCTGACACACTGTACCAAAGTGAAGTTCTCTAAAAAAGTTGACAGCAGGCTAGAAAGCAAGAAAAATTGGTTCCTTCATCTCAGCTGAGCTTAAGTGACAACTGAGTGGAAATTCATTACCAAATGCCACATACAGCTTTGAATCACCACTGATCAGCACATAGCACACCTAGACTGGAAATAAATATTGTCTACTCACTGTCTTCAAGAAGATCTGTGATGTCCAGCTCCAAGGAGGGGAAAATCTTGTTGAACATTTTGAAGTCTTTGCCAAAGCGGGGCATCTGGATAATTAGGCAGGAGGGAGCCTGACAAAAAAAGAGAACCCATAGATAGTCATCTATAAAGCACCACAGCAAAGTCATAAAATAGGAACTGAGACTATCTTGTTACAGACAAATAAGAGGAATTAAGTCATTCGAACAAAACAGATGACAAACAGTTTTGTTTCAAAGAAAGCGAATGAGGATATGAAATACATTTATACACACACACACACACACACACACACACACACACACATATATATAAAATGTAGTGCAAACTGCCTCATACTTAGGCAGTTTGCACTACATGTATGCTGTATTTCTTTTTTTTTTTTTAAAAAAGAAGGTGCAATTTCTACAACACACACTGGAGTAAAACAGAAAAAGGTTTCAGATCAATTAATTAAAACCATTTATTTTTTCTTCCTCTTCTTGTCAACTGAATGAGGAAATATCAGTGTAATGTTTCACATTTGACATCTTAATGCAAACACCTTTTTAATTTCTTTGAATCTTATTACACTACTATGTTTGTACAACTGAAAACCTTTGATATAAAAAAATTTATATTAGTCAGAATTTTTTTTAGGCTTGAAAAAAATTGGCTAGTCTTTAGATTTTGGGTAGATTTTTGGTATATGCTCACATTGGTTCAAAGATTTATAAGATGTGGTTATTTGTAACTCTACTCAACATGCAGCTACCAGACCAGTCAAGGCACAATATTATCAAACTTTCTTTTTAGGAAAACAGTTTAAAAAAAAGATGAAAATAATTAAAATAAACCTCTGCAAACTTTAGGTCACTGTTGATGAAAGACCATTCTAGGAGCTGCTGGATGGTGGGAACTCCGACCTTGTCCTTCTTATCCATGAAGATCTGGTAAAAATAACAGTCTTGGACCTTTTGACCTGCTGACCTAGAAAACAACAGCAAAGTCTTTCTTCATTTATCTTCCTTCCTCAAGGAGAAACTAAATATGTACAGATCTTGTATGAGCAGATGTTGGTAAAAGATCAACACAAATTTTCAGCATGTTGTTAAATAAGGTAGTTTAACCTTTTTACACAGCTCAAAATATTACAGGAGCTTTGTTTTATTATATCTGCATGTCTCTGATAAACAGTAAAATCAGATTTAAGATTGTTAGCAGTATTCATTCCGAGGTGGGTACCTTATAATGACACATATTTTCAACTCAAAGTCTGTACTGCATAACAGGAGTCAGAAATGATGACATCTAACTCTTTAAACTATATAGTCTGCTCATCTGAATTTCAAAGATTTGTAAATGACACCACAGCATTAGTTTTCAGTCAGACAAAAAACTCCCACAGTTCAATCACTTTGCCCATGTTGTAAGCCATATAATTTCCAGCATAAGCACTGTGGTACATGTGAAACTCTGTCTGTTTAAATCTACCATTACAGATTTAGACATCTGGCTTAGTGTTGTTGAGACTATATTTGCATAGTCTGGTAATGCACTGATAATCAAGGACATATGAAAAGTATTTCTTTTATTAACTTCACTAACTAAGCCTTTACTAAAAGCAAAGTAGTAAAATGTTTTAGTAATTAAAGACTGTTTAGATGGAGGAGTGGTGTTTTCTGGATGGTTTTTGGTTAGCATATTTTGCCAACAGTTGTTTTGGCATTGCTTTTTTATTACTTGTTGTTTGTCTGAATCATTACACCTTAATTTATCCCACTGTGTGTCCCCCAGTGGTCTTATCAGTCACTATATACACTCACTGGCCACTTGACTGGGTGTATCTGTTCAACTACTTGTTAATGCAAATATCTGATCAGTCACATGGCAGCAACTCAATGCAATATAGGCATGTAGACACGGTCAAGACAACTTGCTGAAGTTCAAACTGAGCATCAAAATGGGGACAAAAGGTCATTTAAGGTGACTATGACTGTATGTTTTTCCCATGGTTTAATTGCCTGGATCAGTTTCTGTTGCTCAGTTTTCTTGTTGGGGCCCCGAGTTAGGTTTTGTTTGTTTGTTGTTTACTATCCCAAAGTGACTGTCAGTATGGGTATTTTCTTTTGGCTCTGTTAAAAAAAAAAAATCTATATATTTTTCAAAAAAATAAAAATAAATAAATAAGCCTGTATAGCTGATCTATCACCTCAGTCCCTGATAAATAAGAACATTTATTTAAATCAGATTTTCAAGTTTTTTCAAAAGTTAAATAGCCTTTACCTTAACTTGAGCAATGGATCCACCCTCAGTATGTGATGGAAAAGGATATTGAGGAACTCCTCAGGATCTGCAGTGCAAAATTCACTAAAATAAGTTTTGAGGTGATATTTCTGCACAAATGCCACCATAAACTGTTCAAACTACGAATGAATGTGTATGGTATGTTAAAATAGCATTTTGTTTTTAATCTTCTTGACTTGCAGAGGCATCATTTTTTTTATCATTATAGCAGCTATTTTGAAATTTGTCACATTAAAAACTACATTCTTAACCAGACAAAAAAGCAATACTAGTACCATAATTGAGACAACCACCAATATCAGTTCCCAAACCCATGATAATGAGCACAAGGACAAAATACAAAGTCTCACTGTCATACCTTTTTCTTCAGAGGTAAATCCAGAAGCAGCTTCTACTTTCTCCAAGATCCTTCTTAGCTTCATCACTTTAGTGGCACAAACATACCCATGTCTGGAAGACAGAGACAAAGGAGATACAAGTTACCTAAACAGCCACATACATTTCAGTGAATACAACTATGGTTTAGCTTTTTGGGAGCAGCTTGCATCACATGTAAATTCAGGTTTTGAATATTAAAAATATTGATTTCTGAACAAGATTTTTTATTTAAATGTATGAGTTCTTATTTAAAGTTGTTCAGCACTTTAACTTAAAACAGAAGCCTTCATTCCTCTGTTAAAAACAGCAGCAACAAAAATAACAGCTGATAACGACACAATTCTGACCTACAACACCGCAGGAGTCAAACACCTGCCGCCGAGTATCTGTCGAGACTTACATGCGGAGAGGGTTGACTATCTCTGTACGCAGCAGCTCTTGAGTCTCTCTGTAATACTCTACGTCAGTCTTTGATCGTGGCCTCAGCAGAACAGTGTCCAGTACAGAACTGAAGGAAAACAAACTGCAGAACAAAACATACAACAAAGGCATTAAAATTAATCTGCCTATTATGTAACTGCCATATGATGATTAGCCAGTATTACTTGTCTGTGTTTACATGATATTAAAAACCAGATGACCAAAAAGTCATCAAAGTTGGAAATATGGCCAGGTTGTTGGCAGTTTATCCACAAACAAGAAGACATTTTCTGATGTAGAGGTAGATGTTTTTATGTTGTTTCACATTAACATTTTAATGTAAACCTAGAACAAAAAGAGAAAAATAAACCAGAAAAAACAATTTAGTAAAAGCTACTAGCCAAATATCTGTTTTAAACATTTGTATTGGCTCAGAATTCAACAACTGGTGCATTACTAGTTGTAAACCTTCATATGATGGATATAATGCAGTTTGTTTAGTTACATTAGTGTCTATTTTGTTCATTATAAAAAAAATAAGCACCACATGGTATTATGAGAGACGGCAATGACATCTTGAATCTTGAAATACTTACTGTCCAAAGCCCTTAGACTGAATTTAAAACTAAATTTCATAACTCCAAAAAAGTAAAAACACAGTTAAAGGGATTTCTACTAGTCTGAACTGACTGCTTCACTCAAAACACCTTTGTCACCATTGACAGAAACTGCTATACTACCATCTCCCAGTCAGCTCACAGCTGGAGCACATCCTGTTCGAAGTTTAAAAAAAAAAAAATCTATTAAGTTTCTGCCTTAAGGCAAAAGCTGATGAGGCTCTGTGTAGTTGATCAATAAAGTGCACATAGGCCAATAAAACAAATTTTATAAATTGTAGCTGAAAATTTACCATTACACCTAAAGAGTACTGACCAGAAGAGGGTTGAATCCAAGTAGCAGGAGTTGTAGTGACCCTGAATGCCTTTCTTCTTTCCTACCATGACATCCAGACCATCATTTTCTGTGCGTGGAGGCGTGTTCTCATGTACCACCTCACTCAGGTAACCTCCAAACGCTGCAAAAACACACACAGTACAAGTGTAAGCACAAAATATGTGAGAACATTAGTTAAACTGATAATTTTAATTATTCATATACCTCCTAGTGACTCACCAATGGAGTTGCAGCGCTCTATGGGGTTGGAGGAGTGGTGAAGGGACGGGAAGCGGGAGTCGGGTCGGCAGCACTTGAGCTTCACAAACAGAGCTTTTTTAGGTGGACAGTTGAAGTAACGTGTGCCTTTGAATGTGCCATCAGTGCAACCAGGGCACTCTTCTTCCTGGAAGGACAAGGTCATGTGATTAATTTGCTGCAAGGTACTGCAAATGCGCACTTTAAAAAGAGCACAGTTTTGTTTTGTTTTTTAATTCTGCCTTTTTCCAAATACCTAGGTACTCAGGACTGCCTGATTGTGTACTTGTTGACAACGGTGTGGCTGTTCAGCATCTGATATATTGAATTTTATATATTTTATACCTGCCAATAAAGTTTGAATAGAGAAATGTTAATACAAGCACTCAGTACAAGTACTTAGCACCGTGACTTTCTTGACTACATTAAACTTTTGTACACTTTAAAGAAAGTCAATAGGATGCACTTATTACAACTGAATCAAGCAATAAATGTATTTCTATATGTCCAGTAATTTCCTATCCAGCTCAACAGCCAGGATGATGAAATAAACGTGCAGAGGTCAGTCAGTATGCGTTAACCGTAGTAGTGGGAGTGTCTACCAAAGTGTTACTTACCAAGACAGTGTTTTGGGTTTTTTTCCAACTGTTTACAATAATAGTTCCACATATATTTACACTATGTACAAAATGACAATAGTATGATGAGATGCTCAGCTTCTGTTGTGTTGAGAACTACATGCTTTGCATTTTTTTCAGGCTGATGACAGACACGAAATGTTTAACTTCAGATAAACAGCGCAATGTCACTTTTTACCCAGAGGAAGAGCCGGACAAAAACATCAACAAACTAATATGTATACTAATACACTGTTTGTGCTGCCAGTATTATACAGTATCTCTAATTCTGCATTGTCATGTTGTCTCACCAGCTCCAGACCAGCCAGAGGCTCCAGCAGGCCAGGAGGCAGACCCACCCAACGGATGACACCACACAGAGGAGGGTTCTCCTTCACCTCCACCAGAGAGCCCAACTCCAAACCTGGCTGTCCTCGCGAAGGTGTCGAAGGCCGCGGCGAGGGAGGAGCAGCAGATGAAGGGGACTCTGATTGCTCTCCCATCACTGACTGAACAGAGAGTGACAGGGGCCCATGGCTCATGCTGTCAATAGGCCCGGGCTTGCGGTTGAGACTGAAGGGCAGCGAGTGAAATTTGTTGTCGCTGGACAATGAGGCAGAGGGTGGGGCCCTGGAGGGCGGAGAGGACTGGTTGAAGTCAGGGGGTGTGTCGGTAAGTGACTTGGCGGGGTCCTCCCCAACTGCAGGAGAGAAAACAAAACCCAAAACTTAATGTCTTTTTTTATAGTATGTGGGCTGGAAATGGAGATGCATGAGTGCCAAAATAGTGCTATCTATTCATTTACTTTCCTGAAAAATTTAAAAAAAGAATATAACAATACAAGTAATTGCTAAATATTGGACCCAATGATCAAGCTTAAGAAAACATGAAAACGGCTAACCAAAGCTGAGATGGAGTGTATACTTGATCTTTAAGTGAGAAAAAAAAATTACAAAAACAAGAGTATTTGTAAAAGGGTATACTGCTGAGTAGATACTGGCAAGCAAGAACAATTATCTATGGCATTCAGCTATTATGTGTAAAAAATGGTTCAGTCCTAATGAACAATATTCTATATTTGGTGTGAAAATTCCCTTTTCTGAGGTGTGAGGTTAAATAATTCACTCAATTTACTGGCAGTATCAAATTTACAGTTTTTCCATGTGTCACACTTAGCTTTCTTTGATGTTTTGGTAAAAAGCAAGTGGTGCACAAGTATTTTGTGGAATGAAATACACCATAAAATACTGACTAGTGAATTCAAAACAATGCATTTGTGTAAGAGGACTTTTCAGATGAATTCCCTGTGCTCAGGACAGTTCAGTCAATATGTAAAATGTGATGCAAACTGGAGAATTTTGTAAAGTCACTGGAATTTACATCTTCCACTGTTCTAAATATGTTTCATGCAAATGTTTGAACAGCGACTTAAAAGAAGAAAATTGGAACTTTACACACCACCTTTTAGAGAAATGAGAAGTCACCGAATTTATGCTCCATTACACTTTACAATGTTTGCTGTGCATATTCCTGTCAGAGAAATATGATACATCTTCTCTTCTTGAAATTCAGTATGAAAAACAAAGTAATATAAAGAGCATATATAAAGCCTCTTAGTTGTTAGCTATTTTAGTTATTAAAACTCTACAGTTCAGCAGTTATTGTCTATATATTTTATTGCTGTTGTCACCTAGGGGTGCATGCTACACAACAACCTCAAACAATATGTAATAATGTGACTTTTTAAACCACTCTCACATCGGAATTTCTCAGGTTCATTGTTTTCCTCTGACTTTTAACAAGAAAAAATGTTTTTCTGTAATAAACAGAAGAAACATTATTACATTGTTTATCCAGAGAGAGTAAACAATAAATAAAGAATGTTTATCCACTGTTTCTCTCTGAATTTGAACTGTATTAGTGATACAAGAGTGTGATAAAACTGGCATTGACTGAATTGTCATGACAGAATTCACCTTCAAGATTGTGAATCCCCAACTAAACTTTTCCTGCAATGAAAGAACCACAGAAATTTGTAACCTTGTCTGCTGACAAAATATGCAGAGTGACCCAGAGGAAGATGAAAATGATTACACATTCATAGGATGAGTAAGCAGTTGTGAAAACGGCACATCAGCCATTTATGACTGTCCTAATTTCAAACAGTATGCGGAATTACATGAATTTAATGTATTATTGAAATAATACAGAAAGATCTCAAATATTACTTTGCCGTGACACACGGCAACATCACAAACAACTGTAGACAACTGTAGTCTAAATTTCAAGGTTTATACATGGCATATTTGCCATAATATTAAGGCACAAAATCACCTCTTCATACATGTCTTTTTAGCTTATTTGTAGTTTCTTTTACTTTATGATTCTGTCACTGGATCCAAAGAGAACACATATTCTTAAAAAGCTTCTTCACAACTGTTGGTGATGACTGATGAAACGAGCAGTGGAACAAGAACAAAAAGAACCAACTTGTTTTCCTACACCAACAGAAACACATAAACAAGACAATGTGCTGGCTAAATCAGCCAATCCTGACTCCACAAACCTAGTCTTTTACTAATGCTTTTGGTCTGCAAATTGTATCACACCAAAGTTTGAATCTTTTAACTGCATCAGCGGCAAAAAAGCCAAAAATAGCAACCAGGTAAGGAGTCATTTGCAGCACTAAGCATCAATAAAAGCCTTTATTAACACCAAATACCCCATGCAGGTAGAATACCACAAAGAAACACTGAAATGGTGATGAGGGACAGGACTTGTGGAAAGACCCTTACAGCAAGCTACTGCAACAAACTACTTAATAGTGTTTCTCTGTATACATTTATTTAAATCTGCTTGCAACTAACTACTTTTTGCTACCAGAACCTTGAAGAAAAACTGACTGAGTCATCCTTCTTTTGCAAAATCAATCACATAGCCTTTTTTGTCCCGAAGTTTATGACTCAGAATTCAGACACTTAGGCAAATCCACTCTGGCACTGTTTTCTAAAGGGGTTTTTTGTCCTTTTTTTTGTCTTTTTCTTTTTTTTCTTTTTTTTCAGTCCTTCTTGGATAGATCCAGAAAATCAAGAGAGAGCAGGGGAATTACATGCAGCACAGGATCTGGCCAGCAAGGAATCAAGCCAAATATCCAGTGTTCACGGCATATGGGACCATAAGGTAACTGGTTGTCCACTAATCTCTTACTTAATGTATTTTGTAAGCTTATTGTCAAATGCATCTACAGTATCTGTTTAAGGTGGCTGATTTCAAATTTCCATATATGAACATTTTAATGTGGTCAAAGTTTTTACAATGTAAAAGATGAATAATCCCTGCTTTTCTCCACTAAAGAGTTTCACAAAATAAAAATGTAGGTCTTCTTCTAACCTACTGAAAATTATTTGTATTCATGGATAAGATCAGCTGTGTTTGTGGCATTTCTTATATTAGCCAAATGAGTAAAGACAGCACACTACTACTGTTTGAGCACTGCAGCTCCACTCTATTTAGTTACTGCTTAAGGGATAAAAGGAATCAATCCCTAAATAACAATATGCTGTGGAGTAATTTGGACTAATAGTCTCTAAAAGCTCATATGATAATTATAAAAGATAATTATGTGCTTCTTAAGAACAACCATATTTCTAGAAAAGTTGGGACAATGTGTAAAATTTAAGTAAAAACAGAACACAATTATCTGTAAATCATTTAAACCTATATTATATTAAAAATAGTATTAAAAGCAACATATCAACATGCTGAACCAAACAGCAGGTCTCAACCGGTTTAGCAGCTGGAAACATCATGCAAAAATGAGAAACCACTTTGGTTTCAAATTTACAAACTTAGCTCACTCAAAGTCCCAAAAACATAGTGTGATATTAAAAGCAACAGTGGTAATATCCTCCTTTATCAAGTTTTTTTAAATGTATCCAAATTCCAAATAAACATAACTGTTTCAAAAATATATTAAATTTAGCTTGTATTACCATTTGACATGTTATCTTTTTACTATTTTCAGTTAATATAGGGTTTCAATGATTAGCAAATCATTGCTTTAGTTTTATTTACATTATAATTATTTTTATATTTTATATTATTTTCACACCCTACTGTATACTACTCAATGCTACCCATACCCAACTGCATAAATTTGCTGGACAAGTCTATTTAGGGCAACTCACAATACCAGAGTGTGGATGTCTTTTAGTATAGAGGTACTGTGGGAAAGGAAACCCTTATTTTGCAATTGTAAATGTATTCAAGCTAAACAGCACCTATAAAGGTTTGGCCTAAGGAAGCAGATTAATATATAGCTTGCAAACAGTAGCTTGCCTTTAAGATGGTGATATCTCATGAGTACTCTTTTTTTGTTTATTTGTTTTTTTTTACCTTCATCAATGTACCATGTGCTTTTGGATTTGGGCTGGGCTGGGGGGTCAAGAGAGCTGCCATTTAAAGTATAATAAAATTCAGACTTGCTTCTACTGCCACACTGATGACCTAATCCTGTAAATAAAGCAAGTACATGAAAAGAGAAAGTAAAGAGAGATAAGCATAATGTGCATGTGCACACTGTACCAGTGCATGTGTTTTAACTTTTCTCACCATGTTTCAGCAGTGAAAAAAGGAAAGACATCTATAAACCTAAGAAAAAGATCCATCATGAACAGCAACAAAAAGATAAAAAGCCACTAGAAAAAAGAAAGCAGGATACGAGGCACTGCATTCACATCAAATCAACATAAGCAAGCTCTCTATTATTTTCTTTTATGTGGGACTTTCCACCAAAAGTGATGTATCATCCTTCACTTTACTCATCTAAAATATTACAAGCATAAACAAGAATTATCTGCAACAAAGAAAACACAGCTCTAACGGATCTATAGAGTTTATGAGAAGTGGACATGTTTAGGGCAAAGAAGAGACTGGTGGCTTTTTATATTTTAGAACTGTAACCAGGCAAATTTGATGGAATGCCTCTTTAACGTGAGTCCACTGTGATATTCCCATAGAAAAAAGGAAAAGTAGCCACAGTGATGTCATCTGTTGGTTTGTGAGAGGAGCATGACTATCTGTGAGGGCTGCACCCCCAGGTAGTGGCCACTGGTGTCATAACATCTTTGAACCAATAACTGCCATTGTACATTATTAAAATAAGAATAATCCATTTAACTTACTAGTATTTTTGGAACTGACTAGCAAGGGCAGCAACATTTAAACAACAAGGGTTTCTCCACCAGTTAATGTCATGTTTTGTTTGGGGATCAAATACTTAATTTCACGCAATGACATGCAAATCAATTTATAACTTTTATGTAATGTGTTTTTTCTGGATTTTTGCTTGATATTCTGTCTCTCTCCATTCAAATTAAACTACCATAAAAACTGTTCATTTCTTTGTAAGTAAGCAAACTTACAAATACAGCAGGGGATCCAATAATTATTTCCCCCACTGTATCCCTAATTTATATTGTTACAACAGTTGAAGCTCAGGGTTTCAACTGCTTTAAACGCTCTGTTTCAGACAGTTTTTTCTATTCTTTTCAGCTCTACTGAGCTGTTTCTTTTCTTCTCCACTCTAATATGGTCATCTCAGGCAAATGTGCTGGCTGTGAGCAAGCCACTCCCACCTGCTGTTCAAAACTTCTGTTTGGAAGAGGCAGCCAGTCAAAAGAAAGATGGATTAAAGAGGGGAGGGGCTAAAACCATTTTTTCAGTCAG
>VUQS01013705.1:20891-33559 GCA_015108495.1 Heterochromis multidens
TGATGAGACATAGTGAAATTAACCACGACCAAACTTTGGTAAAACACTGTTACAGTCTTACTCTGAGACTACAGGAAAAAAAAAAAAAAAAAAAAAAAAAAAAAAAAAAAAAAAAAAAAAAAAAAAAAAAAAAAATGTGAATAATGATCTCAAATTTCTGATTCAGTTCGTTTGTTGTGGTTTCTTGTGAGAGATTTAGGAGCTCTTGTGTATTCTCCCTCATCTACATGCAGCAAACCTGTGATTTTTTTTTTTTTCTTTTTTCTTTTACCAGGACTTTGTGTAACATTACTCATCTCTACTTACTTCAATTTTCTAAAAATAGATAGTGAGCAGACAGTTGACTTATTCTGACACTCGGGGCAAGACTGATACCAGTCGTGTGGATTTCCCCTGATCACACCTCAGATATGATTTTTCAGCCACCCGACACAGTCAAGCGCACACAATACTTCTACATCCGTCAGTTGTTTCAAGCATGACAGCGGCGGCTGAACTGCGACATTTACTCGGTCAACACCATGTAGTTTTCAACAACTAAGAGTAACATCAGAATATAAAACGTTAGAAGAGGTTTATGGCTAACGCCGTACATGGCGAAGACCCAACACAGACTGAAACATGAAAGTAATTTCGAGCCGACACGCGCTGACCTGCTGTGACATTGATTTAACGGGGTCTTTCAGGTGACAACCACAAAGCGCTACTATGACTTGCTTTAATCAACATTTTCCTTGACAACAACAGTAGCAGCGTGTCACCGGGCAGACGCTGTCAGTCAAAGGCCCTTTAAGAGAGGGAAGTGGCTAACGTACAGTGAGCTAAAATGGACCAGATAGTCATTTACGTCCAGTGCCAACAACACGAACGCCTTACCTTTGATATGCGTGAGTTCGGTTAGTGGCTACAGACGGCTGTCATTTCAAAGTCCATTCCAGTTAGAGAAATGCTTCTGAAAACAGGTTAGACTGCTCCCGTGATAACCTCTGATTAGCTAAATGGACAGCTAATGCTAGTGTCCTAACCAGCTAAGTATCAGGCTAAAGTTAGCCTAGCGAGCCGGTCAACCGCAAACAGGCTGGCAGAGGACTGCCACCTTCTTAAGTATGCTAACAGCATTTAAATAAATCTGTTCTCCATGAGAAATATATGAAATAATACAGTGTATCGCTACATCTATGAGATATATTATTTACAGGAGACGACCTCACTAAACTTAATGTATGACGTCTTCGTGCTCGCTAACAGACATTGGTTAGCCGTTTCTTTCTGAAACGCTGATTGGCTGTTTGTTTTGTCAATAACCAAGTCCCACTCTGTGGGGTTTTCCCATGGACGGCAGAAAGAGTAGTTAGGTTGAAGTGTGGCTTTCAAGGCAGATAATGCTGTCTGTCATCGGCTGCAGGCAGTGCTGCTGGAAGCAATGTCACATTATAATAATACAATTTTAAAATGTATATAAAACAAAATATGGTCTAAGAATAAGAAGATGGACAATATTATTAGCAGCATTTACTTAAATATAAAATTGTTAACCATGGACAGTTTCGCAATTTTCCCATTATATCCAAACCAATTTGTTATATTCTAAACTTTAAAGTGTCAGCTAATTGTCTGACACAATGTAGCCTATTCAAGTGGTTTTATGAAACTTCTTCTTCTTCTTCTTCTTCTTTATCTTCTTTTGGCTGTTCCTTTTAGGTGTCGCCACAGTGGATCATTGCCGTGCTGGTGCAAAACACCTCTTTATCTCAGCTGGAACAGGGTGGTATCTTCCAGATTTGCTCCGTTTCAATGAAAAAAGCTCTTCTCTTGAGTAAACTCTTCTCCCTACAGAAGTATCCATGAGTACTTGACAAATAAATAGATAAAAATACAACACAGATAAAGTAAAGTTTGAGTAAAGATCAGAGCTACCAGACTTTGCTTCTACCAGTTGAAGCGCATGCTCTAGAATAACTGAACTGCACAGTCACACTTTGGCCTCAAAGAGATGCAAGATAACCACACACAATAATGCAACTGAGTGAAGCTGACTGAATTTGAAAGTGCCAGTTTACATATCACAGTTATGCACATGAATGATGCATCTCTCCAGTGACATATATGCCAGTGAAAATTTACCATCTGTAATTCTTTATTGACATTAGAATTCAGAAAAAAAAGTAAAGGAAAAAGAAAGGAACTCAGACATGTTTCTGTTTTCTGCACTGCTGTTGTGCATGGATCCCAAGGTAACCCTGTTTAATGAAATGGTTGATTTAGTGACAACTGGGAAGCGGATTTGTGTTGAGTGATGGTGAGCAGAGGACATGTATTGTCTTTGACTGAAGTTCTGCAGTAGGGCCAGGCTATATTAAAACCTTGTGTGCTGAAATAGAAGTACTTGAGATATAAATTAAGTCGCTTAGGGGCTTGAAAACTCATTTGCTGACTTTATTGTGTGTCTTCAAGGGAAATGATAGATTAGGTTGATGACAGCAGTTGATTCTCCCATTCAATCACTTAGTAAGGTGTTGGGCCACCACATGCTGCCAGAACAGTGTCACTGAGACTTGGCGTTGGCTTTACTAACCTCTGAAACTTGACTGGGGTCAAGGATTTAGGATTGTCTTTAAATTAAATATGTGCTCATTTTGATTTGGTTGCCATTGACACATTAAAAAAAGTTTAAAAAGTTTATGACAGGTGAATCAACATACTGGAAAACCCTGAGCCTAGTTCTGCTGGAGGTTTCTTCCTGTTAAAAGGGAGTTTTTCCTTCTCATTGTCGCTAAGTGCTTGCTCACAGGGGATCGTCTGATTGTTGGGGTTTTTCTGTATTACTGTAGGGTCTTTACCTTACAATATAAAGCGCCTTGAGGCGACTGTTATCATTAGCTAGTGAGCATACCCTCCTTTCTAAAACTTAGAATAACCAAATTTACACAATGGATTATACAGTATGTTTTGTTACATGAACGCATTAGAAAAGTGTCCACAGATGTCAAGTTTGCGGGCCATTTAACCAAAGATTTCTATAGGGCCAGAAGTCATCTTGCCACCACAAGTATCGCCCTCTGGTGAACATGAAAAAGAATACAGGTTTAAGGCACTTCCAGGGTGGATTCACTTTTAAGGCCCTGATGCAACATCCATCTTTTACAGATTATCTATGGCTTTCTGTGGCTGAGCCCCTGCTACGGAGAAGGACTATCAACTTTGTCCTTCTAACAAAGAACTTTCCACTGAAATTACAAATTAGCAATAACTTAGGAATAAATATTGTTTAATAATATTGTTTTGTTATTTTGCTGAAAGTTATCAGGCTTTATTAGTTCATAGTGACCCAAAATAGAACACATAGTGGACCTGATGACATCCTTACATGCAGATCACTCAAAAACACAGATTCAAAACATATGGATAGCCTAGAATTTTATTTTTGGCTTTTCTTTCTGGTGATTACACCAAAGTTAATTTTCACTCTTTGTTATCAGTTTTAACTGTTTAAATAAAAGAAAGCACTAACTGCTCCAGTTACTGCAGTTATAAACAAACTTTAACCTAAAGTTTACCTCTGAAAGTTTATGGCAAAAGTTTCAATTTAAGCAAATAAATAATTTTTAAGAAACGCTATAAACAAGAAAGCAAAACTTTTGTTAAGCAAGGTCTGGGGTAAGGGAAAAAGCGACTGCTTTGGTTTGAGGCTAGGGTTAAGATTTTCTCCGTCAGTTGACATTTTGCTGTTAGCAAAAATAACTGGGATAACATGAGGCTTGAGCCGTGTGTTTGGGACCAACGGCAACTACATTAGCCAGCTTTCCTCTGAGCACTTGGCTCTGTCTGAACAGCTGCTGCATAAACCTTTACTGAATAAATGCAGTGACTTTGATATCAGTCTGTGTTTTGCACTAAATGGTGAGGCAAAGGCAAGATGCAAAAGAAAGAAGAGACAGAAGATTGTAATACCTTCTGAATCCCAGTACACCTTAATAGGACTTAATAAAGCCAAAGATCATAGAGATTACCTCAGCTGAACTGTAAATTGAGCACTGACGCCCAGACACACGCACACATACAGTGTTTTGGCTTGAACTTGTCTGCCCTTAGTTAATTAAAGGATTTAGTAGGCTAATTAGTAGATTGTTAAATAGGGGACACATGGTCTTCCTATTGTGCTCTGAGGTTTACGTCACCTGAGGTATCAAGACTAATCCCTTCTAACTGGAGCAATAGAGAGTAGGTTGTAAACAATAGCTGGTATCACAGTTGGTAAGACAGTCTTAGATCCAGATGGTAAGTAGTGTAATCTCAGGAAGGGATTGACCAATTATTGGCTTTGGAAGGATAATGCTAAGCTTGTGTACTTAATGGAAAAGTCATTGAAACAACCCTTTGAACTCTTTAACTGACTTAATTTGATTTATGGTTTGTTAATATTGTGACAAAAGCTTTTCACTTGTTCAGGAATAACCTTTCAGGTGTGAAATGTAAAATATAAATGCATTTATTATGAGAAAACTTGTTATGAAGGAGAAGGTAGGTGAGCACAGGTGTTAGGGCAGGTATGGTTTTCAGCTCTGAAGTTTATCCTTCCACAGTGAGTTTTCTTTATATCACCTTTTAAGTTTGCTCTCCCTTCCAGATAAGGAAACACACTGATATTCTGTACTATCTGTCTAATTAGGTAATGAGCAGCCAGGCTGTCCTTGAGGACTCTACAGAGGCAGAAAAAAAGACTCCAAGTAGAAGTCTCGGTCACATTACTCTGCCCCAAAAAGGTTCTACTGAGCATAACCTTTCAGATCTCTCCGAAGTAGTGAGACCTCACCAAACAGAGAGAGAGACTTCCTCTCTATAGTGCGTGACAAATATCTTCATACTGACCTGGCTGTGGGTAATAAACACCATTTACTTCTTCAGTAACCTGAGCAGCTTGAACACTCAACCACAGAAGGTTTCAGATACAAGCAATCTAATATATATCTACATATGAATTTGCAGAATCTATAGGATGGGAATAAGATTTCAAGTTTCTGTTTGTAGTACATTTATGGTACACATTCTATTGGTGCACCATGTTTTAGCAGATTGAATGGAGGTAAAGAGTCTTTGGCAAGTAAACGGGGATTACAGTTTCCCAAAATGCAATTCGGCAAATAAATTTGTCAATAGAGGTGAACAGAAAGTCTTGGATTTTGGTGGATACAAAGGAATCCCATTCAAAACCTGATGTTGCCCCAGAAGTCTTCAGACTGTCCTAGACTGTCTGCTGCATAAAAGGATGCTTATGTCACCTTATACATGTTTATCACTCCCCATAGGGTAATAACGTAACAAAAGCCATAAATTTGTTATAAGAATCTGTGTATAATGACACTTAGTTTGGTTTTTAGTTTTCTTCATTTCAACCTCTGTTTTGGTCTCCAAAAATTTATGAGGAACATATTTAGGTCTTCAGAAGCTAAAAATACTTTAATGTGTTTCAATTTGTTCTTTCTTTTTATTATTATTTTTTTTCTTTTCTTCATTCTTCTTTCAGATTTTTGTCACTGAGCATGAAGTGTAGCGTGGGTTTGTCAGAATTTTTTTTTTCCATCAGGAGTCTGCCTGGTTACACATTGCTGATAAGATCAATGAAACTAAACCTAATCAGTAAAGTTATTGCCCATAAAACTGAAGCAATAAGTTCAAAGATTCTAAAGTGCTCCATACTGAGAGGAATTTATAGAGTTTGGGAGACATTTTCAGTGGGTTGTAAATGGTGATCGATTGTCAGTACATTAGTGCAGCAAAGTATTTTTTTAATCTATTTTTACAGATGTAAATATGAAAATTAACTGTGATATTAATCCCAATTGACATTGCCCAGCATTAGATAATAGCATCGGTTTTCAAATTAGCTGTTGCACTTCTCTGAATGTGTAGTCACTCTAAGTGTTTGTGCAAGCTCATGTGTGCATTTGTTTGAGCTCAGTATTGGCAGTGTGAAGATTTTCAATTATGAGTAGCTTTGCTGGAAGAATAAACAGTGAAACTATTGGCTAACCATTTGTATCATTTGCAATTAGTGTAAGAACTAAAGCATGATTTTCCTCTCTGTATTGCTCTGTCTCTGTCTCTCATCCCTGGGTTTAATTGGCATTTTTGTGCAAAAATTTGAAAAAGTCACTAAGATGGCAACAGCTTTCCATTCAAAGAGATTATGGATGGAACAGTTACCAGTGAGAGCAAATAGCCTTTTGTAATCCTCGGAGGACATTTAATTAACTGGCCTTCCTTTCAGTTTTCTCTTTTTCTCTGTCTTGCTTTCTTAGTCCCTCTCAAATCTCTTTCTCCTTCCCTTTTTTTGCCAATTTTTTTGTCTCGCTCCATTTGTCTTTTTTTTTTCAAAGATGTGAGGGCACAGCACTCATGCATGCAGGCACACACTCAGGTATACCAAAACTCTTTTCTTCAGTTGCTTTAAGACTGGAGTAGTTAGTTCTGCATGTTAGCACTAAATGAGAGAAAGTGAGAGAGGGAGGAGGGGTAAACTCCACATTATACTATCAGTACTGTCAGCATAATGTAGAGCAGGAGGGAGAAAAGGATATGGAGAAAATGAGGTAGCAGAGTTAGAAAGGTGCTGATTGAGGTCATTGAAGGAGTGCAGAAGAGAAAGGAGGGCTCTCTTTTTGATTCTTCATCTGTTAACTAAGTGCCTTCATATTCATATTGACATCTTCAAGCTCCATCATTTATGTAGTGATGTAACATATTTACATTTAGACTTAAACAGATTAATTAGTTGCATCATATACTGTGTACCACAGCCACTTAAAAAAGCCTCTCTGGCTGGCACTGTACCTTGGCACTTTAAGGCATCATATGACTCATAACTGTGTTCTTGTTTCACAGAGATATTAGAGGCTTTTGGACACATTTTATTGTGACAGTTGGCTTCCCATGATGTACTGTGTATCCTTGGTAAGTTGATGTGCTGAAGACGTGTACTTTGCAGTGAATTGGTGTAATTTTTTCATATAATTGACTTCATAATGCACCCTGCTGCAGAGCAATTTCCCAACTGAAATTTCAAGCTGTCCCAAGCTCATCCTGAGGATGTGCATTGAGGCTGATCAAGGCATATTTCAATGATCAGGGCAGGGTCAAATAAAGCAGATTTTAATGTGATCCCTTCTTTATTGTATTTTGCAACATATTTTCCACTTCTGCCTGCTAGTCTTCCTGTGCTGCTCTATATCTAAATAATAACCAGGCTCTACACTGCAAGCATTTTACTTGGAGAGTGAAAATTGTGGTGTGAGTCTGAAAAATTATTTTCTCACAGTGCCCACATTCAGTTGGCATTATTTCTACTAGATCAGGAAGTAGCAAAACCTGCCTACTCATTAGCCTATTACAACCCGGTGTTTTTAGACGGAAAGCCACCCGGTCTTGGTGGGCAGGCATTGGAGCGGTATTGTAAAGGTGTCTGTTCCTGCTTGAAATAAATGTATGCCCATCTCTGAGAATGCTCCATCATCTGTTTTCAACAAAAATAAGACGGACTAAAATAAAACAAGCCAGTGTACTCCTAGTGCCAGCCTGGATAAATGGGGAGGATTGCATCAGGAAGAACATCATCATAAAATCTTGGACAAATCAAACATGCGGATCTAGGGAAACCATTAGATAGGGTGCCAAGAGGGGTACTGTGGTACTGTATGGGGAAGTCAGGAGTAGCAGAGAAGTATGTGATGGTGGTGCAGGACATGTATGAGGACAGAGCGACAGTAGTGAGGTGTGCAGTAGGAGTGACAGATGGGTTCAAGGTGGGGGTGGAATTACATCAGGGATCAGCTCTGAGCCACTTCTTTTTGCAGTGGTGATGGGCAGGTTGACAGATGATGTCGGGCAGGAGTCTCCATGGACCATGATGTTTGCAGACGATAATGTGATCTATAGTGAGAGTATCGAGCAGGTGGAGCCTGGTAAGGTGGAGGTATGCTCTGGAGAGAAGAGGAATACAAGTCAGTAGAAACAGGACAGAATACATGTGTGTGAATGAGAGGGAGACAGGTGTAAAAGTGAAGATGCAAGGAAGAGAGGTAGTGAAGGTGGATGAGCTTAAATACCTGGGGTCAACCATCCAAAGCAACAGAGGTGAAGAAGAGAGTGCAGGCAGGGTGGAGTGGGTGGAGACGAGTGTCAGGGGTGATTTGTGACAGAAGGATAGCAGCACGAGTGAGAGGGAAGGTTTAGAAGATGGTAGTGAGACCTGCTATGATGTATGGTTTGGAGACAGTGACACTGAAAAAAAGACAGGAGGCCAGGCTTCGTTCATTGGGAGTGACCAGGATGGACAAGATTAGAAATGAGTACATCAGAGGGACAGGGACAAACCATTCAAGTTGAGCGGTTTGGAAACAAAATTAGAGAGGCAAGTCTGAGTTGGTTTGGACATGTGCAGAGAAGGAATGGTGCATATATTGGAAAAAGGATGTTGAACATGGAGCTTCCAGGCAGGAAGAAAAGAGGAAGACCTCATCGGATTTTATTTTATTTATTTATTTTTTTAAGTTGAGGGAGAGTTGTCAGTTTCTCCGGTTATAGTCTGACACCTAAAGTTAGTGCAGTTTTGTGTACATCTAATGTTATTGTGATTTAAACCTCAGCAACAAGGAGGAAACTGAAAAACGTGAAAAATGTAATTACTTTAATTAGATTTCTTCAAACCAGTGGGTCAGGCTTTTTGTATAGATGCCGTGCTGTGATAGCACAGAAACACAGTGGAGAGAATCAATAGACAGACACTTTTTTTTTGTTTTTTGTTTTTAACCTAGCTTGCTTTACATAGTTTTAAGTAGAACTTTTACCCTTATTACGTATTTCCCTGTTGTTTCCCTGTACCTTACAATCAACCAGCAGAAAGGGAACAACAGGGAAGTGACAGGCAAAAAGAAAGAGCTGCCAACTGTAATCAACTATTTTTGAGTGACTGTTCTAGATGAAATAAATGGATGGTGTTATGTTTGTGATGAAAGTTTTTAGTTGTAATAGGCAACAAAGCATTGTCCAGCGATGCATGACCATGGCTTGATGACTCCATGGCCTCTTCCCTGATCCCTTGAAATAGCATCTTGTCTATGTAGTGTGATCTTCTGATTTGCAAATTAAGCATTGGGTTCTTCTCTCCTGCCTAACAAGCACCTTGGCAGTGTGGGCAACTGTTGTTTTGCCCTCCAGGCTGCAGGAGAACTCTACAGCATGGCTTTACAGATGCATGTGCATGTGTGCATTCAAAAAGTACCAAATGCATCTTTTCTTAAATTAATTATGAAATAATATGCTTTACAAGGTCCTCCTCTGCAAAAATCATGAATACCAAGTACTTTGTAACTAATAAATAGCTGATTAATATAAGTAGCTGTGAGAAGTGAGTTTCTCGACTGCAGCTGATGATGGTAGTTCTTGTTCTGCTCTTTAGCCTTGGTGAGCTCTGCACTGCAGCATGTGAAACAGTTTACCTCCTCAGGTTGGCCCACCAGTTTGCAGCAGATCTCAGGGCAGAAAAGGACTATCATCAATAGCTGCAATCCAGAACTGGAATCTGTTTCAGAGGCACCTGAATGTAGAGCCTGGCCAATATTTGCTTATATATTGGTTTCTGCGTTTTTAATGGCCAATAAATGAAAGTTTAAACACCCTTTAACTGTGTTATGATCTTGCATAGTCTGTCCACCAGAGGGCATTTTGAAACTTCCCTGTCAGCAACACAGGTTTGGAATGCCACAAAGCCATGTTTGTGGTGTTCCAAACCCAACTAGCTGATCTGAGCAGAACGTAAACAAATAATTCATGACTTGTTGTGACAATAAAAGTATTTTTAAACTGTATTGTCATGTTGTCTTAGTAAAGACTAATAAATAACTACACACAACAAATGTTAGGAAAATGTGGTTATATTTTGTGTGTCTGAAAGATAAAAAAAGATCGGCCAACATATCAGATTTTTCAGTGACTGAATATCGGTATTGGTCTTAAAAATTCTATGTGGTGGGGCTCTACCTGAATGATATTACGGGCCAACACAAAAGCTGTCCACCCTGCCAAAAGGGATGAGAGAATGGGAAAGACCAGCACTTGTTAGCAGTGATTGAACTTTGAAAATAAGAGCACAGGGATTGTCAACTAGTAAATCTATCGCGGATGATATCGTGTCAGGAATGAAAAAACAAAAAAGCTAAAATGAGTCAACAAATATGCTTGAGTATATCTGGTAAAGCCTACATCACTAATGATGCTGTTTCTGCCTTTGCTTTTCATGTGACAATTTGTCTGCTTTTTGTCCTTTTTGGCTTTTAAAGTGAAATAGTGAAAAAGGCTGCAGAGCGTTACAGTAGGGAATTGCAACTTTTGTTCAACTTTGACAACAGTTTACTGTTTTTGTTTCATGTTAATTGAGTCGCATTATGATCAGAAGACAAACACAGCTACTATTTTGATTAGGGGGTGTTTTAGCACAGACTTCTGGGACTCTACACATACTGTATGTGGTCTGAGAACACGATGAGAAGAAAACACTGTGGGAGAATGAACATTTAGAAATGCTTGGACTAGGTTGGTGGCCATGGAAAAGCCTTCTAATGCACTATTAGTAATTGCAGGTCCCACTGTTTCTAGGGATTGCAACATATCATTAGATTCACTAAGATGCATTAGTGATGGGGATGGCAATAGCACCATGCTGTATCTCCCAAGGTCCTCCTTTAGCCACTAATCCACTGATGATTGTTATTAGTGAGAAAGGCGCGTGCGTGTGTAAGATGCATTTTGGCACAATGCTCTATATTAGCCTGGTGATTTATTATCTTGGAAATGCTATCCCTTCTTTCCCAAAGCTGCATTGTACTTTGGCCAATTAATTTTGAATCTGTTATGGCCACACAGAGGAAGAAAGAGAGGGAGATTATCAACAAATACACTGATTGAACCACAAAGTCAAGTAGTGTGCTATATATTTTGTGGTAGATACGGCCGCTTAATTCTGCTCTTCTGTCTTCTTTTGATGTCTTCTTATGTTTTTCTTTGTAATGCTCCCCCTCATCTCTAATGCCACTGATTTATGCAATTGCTTTCTTGTGCTTTTCTTTTTCTTTCTCTTCTTAATTCTTCCGTCTTCCACTTTTCGTTGTTCTGCTGTTTCTATAACAACCGCAGGGTCATTTTTCAGTCTCTGCGCTTCACTCTTAATCCTGTTCATGCGACACTCTGCTCTTATTTTCTTGCTGCTTTTTCCTGCTGTGCTCTATATATTGTTGATTGCACCCTCTCGTTCTGAAAATATATTTAGATCTTAATGTCTTTTTCTCTAGATCTTCTGCCTGTCCACTTTGCATTATTTAGTGCACAGTCATATGCACAATGGACTTTTTCTCACCTCACTACTTGCATTTGTGACTCTAAATAAGAATTTGAAATTTTTTTTCAGCAGGTGTCAAATCTGATACAAATGAGAGCAAGTCTCTGGCTCCAGCCCTGAAATCTCCTGAATACTCTTCTGCTTCCCTGCTGTGACCAGCTAGCACTGATGTGTGGTGTGCGTTTGTGGGTGGAAGGGTGGGTGTATTGATGAGGGCCATATGGGACCTTGCTGTGTTTTACCAGTGTCACCATGATTGCTGTTTACTGTGGATGCAGATTGCACCGCACTGATTATGATTACTAGTTGAAATGTGGAGATGGCCTCCGAACTTTCTTTTGGATTACATTTCCATTGTCTGTTGTTCACATGGCACATTTAAGAAAGGAATAGAGGGAGATGATTGTTCAATGAAAGAAAGTATGACTGAATAACATTATTTTTGTTTTCTATTTGTTTGTTGTATATGTCTGAATATGGCTTTTGCTTTTATTTTTGCTTAAGACCTAGATATACTAATCGGAATTATAACTCTGAAATGTATAAGCTGTAACATCAGAAGTGGTTTATAACACCATGTGGTGTAAAGTACACCTATGCATAGATTTGTGCAGAGAGTAGCTAACAGGATCACTAGTTGTTCTTATTGTTGCATAATCTTTCAGATAATTTATTAAAGAATTAATTATTTATAACATGAAATATAAAAAAAATGGCAAAAAATTACCATCACAATTTCTAATTTATTCAAATTACTTGTTTGTTTTTTCTGACCAATAGTCCACCCTTAAAGTGTTCAGTTTACTGATTGATTGATGAACTGATTTCAATTAACTCCGGTGGACACCGGAGGTGAAGGGAGCCATCAAGCTGAAGAAGGAGTCCTATCGGGCTTGGTTAGCCCGTTGGACTTCGGAAACAGCCGATGGGTACCGGCAGGCTAAGCGGAATGCGGCTCGGGCAGTGGCCGAAGCAAAAACTCGGGTGTGGGAGGAGTTCGGTGAGGCCATGGAAAAAGACTTTCGGACTGCCTCGAAGCGATTCTGGCAAACCGTCAGGCGACTCAGGAGGGGAAAGCGGTGCTCTACTCACACAATATATAGTGCGGGTGGGGCGCTGCTGACTTAGACTGAGGATATAGTCAGGCGGTGGAAGGAATACTTCGAGGACCTCCTTAATCCCACTGACACGTCTTCTGTAGAGGAAGCCGAGTCTGGGGATGAGGGGGATGACTCACCTATCACTGGGGGCGAGGTCACTGAGGTAGTTAAACAACTCC